>PVIR01040597.1:0-13250 GCA_004026965.1 Petromus typicus | reverse complement strand
TTCTCATTTTTTCCCATAGCCCCACCCACCCTTCCACCCCCCCATATATATAAAATTTGTTTCCTTACTTTTTTGTTACAATCTCAACATTGTCCCCTTTCATCTTATTTTACATTGAGCATTTTCTATTTCACAATATATAACATACAATGCTAGGACTCATTTACATCTTCATTTTCTCATACCAGAGAAAAGATGCGATATGTATCTATCTCGAAGGCTATTGATTTTTGAACGTTGACCTTGTAACCAGCTATGCGGCTAAAATTGGCGATTAGGTCCAGCAGTTTTTTAGTTGAGTTTTTAGGATCCTCTAGATAGAGTATCATGTCGTCAGCAAATAATGACAATTTAACTTCTTCTTTTCCAATCTTTATTCCTTTTATTTCTTTCTCTTGCCTAATTGCTATGGCTAATATTTCCAGAACTATATTGAACAGAAGTGAGAGAGGATATCCTTGTCTTGTTCCTGATCTTAGTGTGAAAGGTTTCAATTTTTGATCATTTAGTATGATACTGGCTGAAGGTTTCTCGTAGATAGCTTTTATTAGTTTAAGATCCAGACCATCTATTCCAATCTTCTGTAGAGTTTTGAACATAAATGGGTGTTGTATTTTGTCAAATGCTTTTTCTGCATCAATTGAGATGACCATATGATTTTTGTCCTTAAGCCTATTAATATAGTGCATAACATTGATTGATTTATGTATGTTGAACCATCCTTGCATCCCTCGGATGAATCCAACTTGGTCAGGGTGTATAATCTTTTTGATAATTCTCTGTATTCTGTTTGCCAGGGTCTTATTGAGGATTTTTGCATCGATATTCATTAGAGATATTGGCCTGTAATTCTCTTTCTTGATTGGGTCTTTCTGTGCTTTTGGAATCAAAGTAATGGTTGCTTCCAGGAATGAGTTTGGAGTACTGCTTCCTTTTCAGTTTCATTGAAGAATTTCTGAAGTAGAGGCACTAACTCTTCTTTAAAAGTTTTATAGAGTGCAGCACTAAAACTGTCAGATCCAGGGCTTTTCTTTGTTGGCAAGTTTTTAATTACATTTTCAGTTTCACAGATTGTTATTGGGGCATTTAACATTTCTATATCTTCTTTATTCAGCTTTGGGAGTTCATATGTGTCTAGAAATCTATCCATTTCTTCTACATTTTCCATTTTATTAAAGTAAAAATTTTCAAAGTAGGTGTTTATCCTCTGGACTTCCTCTGGGTCAGTAGTAATTTCTCCGTTCTCATTCCTAATAGCATAGATATGAGCCTTTTCCTTCCTTTGTTTAATGAAAGAAAACACTTTTTAAGTCTTCCAGTAGTTTTATAGTTTGAAGTATTATATGTAAATCTTTAAATCATTTTTAATAAATTTTGTATGTAGTGTGAATAAGGATATGAATATGCATATGATTATTCAATTTTCCTATGCCATTTCTTGAACAGACTGCTCATTCCATACTGTGATGTTCTTGTCACCCTTGTTGAAGATAAGTCAACCACAAATATGTGAATTTATTTCTGAGGTTTTTGTTCTATTCCTTTGGTAGACATCCCAGTTTTATACCAGTGCATACTGTTATGACTACTTATCTTTGCAATATATTTTGAAATCAAGATTATGAAACCTCCAGCTTTATTTATTTTGCTCCAGGATATAAATTCAAAGTCCTTTGTGGTTCTATCTGAACTGTAGCATGGTTTTTCTGATCTGTTAAAAATTCCACTGAAATTTTGATAGAGATTGTAGTAAATCAGTAAGTCACTGGGCAATATGGACATTTGATCAATAATAGATGTTTGCAATTCAGGAACACAGAAGTCTTTTTATTTATGACTTGTTTAGCTTCTTTCATTAATGTTCTATAGTTTTCAGTGTGCAGACCTTTTGCTTCTTGTTTCAAATTTATTTTTACATTCTTATTCTTTTGAGATATTATTAGAAATGGGATCATTTTCTTGATTTTATTTTTTTTTCTTGATTTTATCTTTTCCAATAGCCATTAACTTTGTGATTTTTATTTTGTATCCTGTAACTTAACTAAATTTGTTAATTTATAACATTATAAAGAAATGTTTCTGATTTTCTATTTATGAGATAATGTAAACTACAAAGAGAACATATGTAGGCTAAAATTTTTTTAAAACATAAAAAGGTATTCTACACAGTTGTAACCAAATTGACTATAGGTGGTTAACCTTAGATAAAATAGACTTTAATTCAGTCGGAAAAGATTTTAATCATTATAAAGAGCTCAATTCAAGAGGATAAAATAATTATAAATATACATGCACCCAACATCAGATCATCTAAATCCCCTAAGTCAAATATTTGCAGAGCAGAAGGGAGAAACAGGCAGTAATAATACTAACAGAAGACTTGAGGTCTTTAATACCCCACTTCCAACAGTAAATTGATCATCCAGACAGAAAAATCAATACAGGAACAGTGGACTTGACTAGACATGTATAGAACATTTCAACCAACAGCAACAGATTCATGTTCTTCTGAAATCACATGAAACCTTTCCAGAAGAGATTATATGTTGGGTCATAAAACAAGTCTCAATACATTTAAGAAGATTGAAATCATGTCAGGTCCCTTTTCTGACCAAATACCATGAAAATGGAAATCAATAACAGGAAGGAAACTGGAAAATTTGTAAGTATACAGAAATTAAACTGCACACCCTTGACAATCAATCAAAGAAGAAATTGAAAGGCAAACCAGAAGCACTTTGAGACAAATGAAAATGGAAATACAACATAACAAAGTAAGGAAATTCAGAAAATAGCTATATAAAGGGATTTTGCAGTAATAAATGCTTATACTCAAATAAACAACTGAACTTTTTGTCACAAAAAATTAGGAAAAAATTCTAATCCCAACGTTAGTGAAAGGAATAAAATAATAAAGATTATGCCAGAAATATATAAAATAAAGACTGAAAAACAACTTGAGATGATCAATGAAATTAAGTTGCTTTTGAAAACATGATAAAATTGACCAACTTTTGATTACACTAAATAAGACAATCAGTACAGTTATAAGTGGATGAGATTTTAAAACTGATGTAACAAAAATACAAAGGATTATAGATGCTATTGTGAATAAGCCCATACCAGTATGTCAGATAGCATAAAAAACTGATCAGATTTTAGACATATGCCATCTACCAAGATTAAATCTTCAAGAACTAGATAATTTGGACTGACTAATAATAATCAAAGAGATTGAACCAGGAGTTAAGGATCAGGTGACTTTATTTGAAAATCCCAAATATTTAAAAAGGAATTAATGCTAACCATGTAAAATTCTTCCAAGAAATTAAAGAGCAGGGTATACTTACAAGATTAAACAAAAACAAGAAAAAAATCAACAAAATACTAACAAACTATATCCAGCAGCTCATAAAGGACCATAAACCATGATCAAGAGGGATTTATATCCAGGATACAAGAATACTTCAAGTTATACAAATGAGTGCATGCTCAATGTTGAAAGTTGAAAGCTTTTCCTTTAAAAGGATAGGGTAAGAATGCCCACTCTCATCACTTCTAATAAATAATACACTAGAAGGTCTAGTCAGAGCAATTGAGGAAGAAAAAAATTAAAAGTACAATTTCCCCCGTAAGTTTTTACAGACAATAATTAAGCTGACAGCTATGCAGTTTTCACCCCTTTCTGAGGCTGTTACCCATTAACTTTCACTCCACAGTAATGAATGATTTATTAAAAAGAAAATCTAACAACCCAGATTATAAATCTACTCAAAGAATCAGGCTCTACTTCATCCAAAAATACTACGCAGCAAACCTACATAACTTTGAGAAATAAACTGTTATTTCAAGCTACTGCATTCTGAAGTAGTTTGTTTTGCAGCAAAATCTAACTAACAACAGTTTTGATTTCACCTTCTTAATGTCCTGAGATAACCCCCAATGCTACATAACTTCAGAAAAAAAAATTAGGTCTTTATGATTTTAAATGTGTATAAGTGTAAAATAAGATCATACATTGCCTCAAAAATTTCTTGCATTTTAATCAAAGAGTATATGCCTTGGGTAGTGCTAAGAAGTTTGTATTCTCTAGAAGTTATTATATGAGCCTGTATTTTCCTCTGTACAGAGTGATAAAGCTCACTGCTCTCAGGTTGGTTCTGGAAACTGTGTGATCTGGAAGAGACAAACTGACACACTAGGAGACAGAGGGCAGTAAATTGGATCAGAACCTGATGTGTAGCTGTGACTTTAATTACTGTAACTTTCCCTGGCATGGATAATTATTTTCTTTCAAAGAAAAATACATATTTTTAAAAGTCTATAAGCATAATCTTCCTAAATTTCAAATATAGTCTTCTAAGTTGAATGAATAATTGCAGGCTTATATTATTCATTTCCTATGTCTTATAAAACAAAATTTCAGTGACCACTGACTAAGGTTTTCTAGATTTAAGAGAGCTCAAGACTCTTCTCTGCACTCAAAAAAAAAAAAAAAAAAGACTCTTCCTCCAAAACCTACTCCACCCAGAAGGATGTCAATTTCCTTTCTCCATGGGTCTTTGACAATTTCTTCCCACTTCTCTTAGATACCAGTAATCTCTCCCTCCATCAACAATCACCATCATGTCAAACACCCTCATCAAGAATCAGCCTTCAAGTGTGTGATGTTCTAGCTAAAGAAGTCGCAAGGATGAGTCAAACCACAGCAGATAGCTAGCAGCTGTTAGGCCACCATCAAGGAAGAAGCCAAGAAGCTGTAGAGGGAGAACTCTCCAGAGCAGCCTGGAAAGACAAGGCCACATATACAGTGATGCCAAGCTAGCAAGGCAGCAGGTGGAGGTCCTACCCAAGGAAAGAAGAGAGATGGAATTACAGTGGTCTGTGAGTGCTTTCCGGAAGAGAAAAGTGAGCAGCATCTGAAAGACAGGTATTTTTGAAATGCAAATAGATATTCACTCAATGATTATTTATTGACTATCTGCAATGACCCAGGTGCTGCACTACATAATGAAAAAATGATAATAAATAAAATTAATGATGCCACAATACTGTGTTGCATTTTTCAATTCGTTGTCCAGCAATGAATTATAGTCTGAAAATTGGGACAAAGAAAGAAAACAGATAAGGGGGAACCAGAATTACTAGGAACTATATTCTGAGTTCTGTGCCGGCATTTCATGTCTGTCGTTTCATGGAAATCACTCTCCGAGGTCAGTTCAAATACTGTCTCAATTTGGATTTGAAGGGGGAAAAAAGACCAATCAAGAAGAAGAGAGAATCAGGGCCGATTGCTACAGAAGGTGAGTCCATCACTCACCTTCTGCGTGCGTCCCTCCCAGAGGAGAACTGTCATTACCAGTTGGCACCTGGAGCACTTCCTCAAGCCCAAAGGTATTCTTTCCTATAATCACCAATTAGCACCTGTCAGAGTCATTTTCCTGGGCAGCTGATGAGAATGGAGACTCCAGCAGGCTGGAGATTTCATGAAAGCCCTCCAGTTAACAAGGGTGACATTCAGAGCAGAACTAATAGCTCACATTTGGAATGAATTCCCCCTTTCATAGGACCAGACTCTCCTAGGACCTGTACACTTTGATTTTTCTGTGCTCAACCACTTTAACAAGCTATTGTTAGCCAGTAATAACTTTTGGAGCCCCCCTGGCCAGAGAGCAGAGCAGTTCATCACTGAACAATCCAGCTGATTTATTTTATTATTAGGGGAATTTGTAAAAGGATGATTCATTTTCCCCTTGCTCTTAGGTGATTCTCAGAGTCTGCCATCCTTCTTGACTTGGCCATGCTGACTTCCTTTGCTGCAGAACTTACACCATGCAATGCACCATCTAGGACCAGGTGGAAGGTACAGTAGTCAGAGTGTAAGCCTTGCTAAGATGACATCCTTGGCCTCCTACCCTTGAATCAGAGCACAATTATGTTGTAATAGCCCTCTGACTCAGACCACACTGCTGCCTCCCTCTTCGCCCAGATGCCTACAGCACCTGTAAGACCATGTGACACTCCTTGTCCTCTTATGAATCTCCTCTATGTAACTAAGTCTTTTGGTGTGAAAGGGCTCTGTGGACTTAACAGCATAAAACTCAAACCCAGAGCTAGATCCTGAATAATCATCAGACAGCAAGCATGCAATAATTTGCTTTTCTAACACTAGTGTCTGTTTTTGCAATAGCAGTATCTTGATTCTCCTGAAAGGAATCAGACTTTTCTTCCTACTGGCGGTGTATAAACTGTCTGTCAGTCATCAGAGTGCACATGATAAACAGAAGTAGCCTCTCCAGTCCACACTGATCAGTTGTTCTGGGCATGTTACTCAGTTCTTGCTCAAGAAGAGCAAAAGGCAAGGTTTTTTCTGCCATTAGTATGAAAGAAACTTTTTCCATACAGATTTCTAACTAACATGGCAAGAGTTAAGGATGAACTATGGATGAACATATGGATGACTAACCAGGAAGAGAGATGAAGGAAACAACTTTTGAAGAGAGAATTAGTCCTGACTTCTTTCTGTCCCTGTAGCCACCCCTTTCTGAGGCTGTCACCTTTCAACTTTCAGTCCACTCATCACTGGTCCCATTATAGCAATGTTAGACTTTACATTGCTGCTTTCCAGAACTCTGCAGCATAAAAAGTAGCTTTGTTTTATTTTCAAAATATTCTACTAACTAGCCAGTGAAGAAATAGAGAAAATGAGCCTTATACTAGTTATCATTTCCTCAAAGTACTCACTAGAGTGGTCAATCAGTGTACTAAATCTGCAAGTTAATACCTTGATTAGATAAAGAAATGCGCTTGCCATTTCACTTACACTGCAAGCAATCTTCTGAGAGCAAGGTTCCTTGGGCATCTGTCTTCTGGTTTTGTTTTTAGTTCCTCACTATCTGGCCTCTCACAAGGTTGCAGTGCTGGGCAATTTATTGATCATCCACTGCATACAGCAATCTGTGCTTTGGAAAGTCTCTAAAGTCTGTGGTCCATCAGTCCTGCCTGGTACCTGACTCTGCTAAAACATTCTTCTCCTGTCCAGGCAACTCTTCTGGAAGCATGAGGCACATCTAAAATATAGCCTGTCTCCTTTCTGCCCCAGGACCCCTTTTCAGACCCTCCTCTAGGTCCATTCTTGGTGCCCCTGTGCAAACATCTTCACCTGTCCCCTAAGCCACTGTGACAAGTACCAGCCAAGCAAAGTGGTCAAGAATGGTTGCCTGAGGGCTGGGGAGTTAACTCAGTGGTTCCGGCGCCTGTCTCGCAAGCACAAGGACCTGGGTTCGATTCCCCAGTAACCACATAACAATACTGGGTGTGGAGACCCACACCCAGCAGCAACCAGTACCACATACCACAGTGTCGGGCATGCTGGCTCACGCCTGTAATCCCAGCACTCGGGAGGCAGAGGCAGGAGGATTGTGATGTGAGTTTGAGGCTGAGCTCAGGGCCAGCCTGAACCACAAAGCCAGACCCTGTCTCCAAAAACCTAAAAAAAAAAAAAAAAAAAAAAAAAAATGGTTGCCTGAGGCAGAAGCCATAGCATGGTTTACCCTGCCCAGAAGAGAATGGGTCCCAACAGCTGAAAAAGCAGAGCGTAGCACCCACAAGGGAGAGTCCAATGTTGCTGACCAGGGAGCTCACACAGAGCACCAGCCATGGGAAGACAAGGCCAGGGTCATGACTCACAAGGAAAAACCAGTCTCAGTAGAAACCAGTTCTGTATTTTAGCGTAGCTCTGAGTCTTCCCTGGGATGTGCCCCACAGTGTAAGAGGCTTCCTAAACTCAGAAACATCTTCACAGGTTCCCAGTTCCACAATTTCCACAGTCTTGCAACTCCTCTTTCTTTTACCTAAAACTTACTCCAGTTATGTAAATCACACACTGTTCCTGCACAACAACTTAAGTTTTCCTCATCAGATATGACAAATCATCAGGAACCTGGCCCACCAAGAAGGTGTAGAAGGAGACCCACAGCATGCTGTGGGCTGGCAGCATAGTGCCGGCTCCAAGGAGCTGTCATTGCCATGGTTGTGTTCTGTGTTCAATGAGCATAGAAGTACTTTGGATATCAGCATGAAAAATTTTCAGCTTTAGACCTTCTTACCAAGCATTTCATGGCTTTATTCCATTGAGTGGAGCAATTTTGTACACTGAGTGAACCCATCTAGACCTGGAAGAGGAAGCTAAAATGTGAGGGTTTACAGTGCTCACCTATGGTTGTGTGTGGTCACAGCTGTCAAGATCCTTGTTTATAGAATCTATGCACACTCACATTGCCTGGATATTGTCTGCTTGATTCAAATATATGCATATTTATATATCTGGTAGATAAGAGCAAAGACATATGCAGCACTATGCTATTAAAATGTAATTGGTCAAAAATAAGGTTTATTAATTAGTTTGCAGAATAAAATGGAAAAGAGGAAGGGGGCTAAAGAAGAAAGGGCATTTCCATACAATGTGTGTGGTTGCTGGTCAAAAGCACCGGTGTCCCAGCCCATCAACTGGCAGCCGGAAGATGCTGCTGGAATCTTTCCCTGGGCAGTCTTTCCCAAGACCCATGGATCTAATTCAGAGCATGGAGGACAGGGGAAAAGGACACAGCCAGAACCCTCATGGCAAACTCCAGTCCCTCATGAGTCCCAGAGAAAAAGGATTAACAACCAACAAACAGCAAAGTCTTAACCTTAAGAAAAAGGCTAAGCCTGGTCTTGACTCTTGTTTCTCTGAGCAGTGGCAGCAGAAGCCAATTACCATTATGGCAGAAGAGGCAGGAGAAGAGCTGTAACCCAAGCTTGCCACACCTTTATTTGGTACCCAAGGTGCATTTCTGCAATTGGCATGGAGAAAGGCAGGCTCCAACCCCTGTGCTACTGTAATGCCAGCCTTTACACCCATAATCCTAGTAGGCATAAAACAGAGCAGTCCCACAATAATTCCTCTAGTTGAATCTCCCATAAGGTAGGCAGACATCTTTAAATCCCAGGAAGTCCCAGTAAGTCTTAAGGCTAATAATTCTAGTGCAGTAATCCTTGTAGTTTAAAATCCTAGAAGACAGGGCAGAGGTCCCCAATAATTCCAGTAGTTGATCCTACAGGGCAGGACAGATATCCAAAAGTCCAAGTCCTTAATTCAAGTAAGTCATCCACAGTTCTCAACACAGAGGGTCCTGAAGGACAGGCCAAGTTTAAATCTTGTTGGATTCTCCATGGGTCACCCCAAAGTAGATGACTTGATAAATGTATATCCTTCATGCAACCTATTGAGTGTTGATCCATTCCATCCATGTCTCAGACCACTGGGAGATTTCCAAATATCCACCCTAGAAGAATTAAAATATCCTGTATCAGTTTCCTATTGCTGTGGTCACTAATTCAGGGTCTTAAAACACTAATGTATTTTATGTTTATTTCTAGAAGCTCAAAGTATATCTTAGCTATCTAAGCTATGGGCTGAACTACATTCCTTTAAGAAGTTCCAAGGGGGTCATGTGTTTCATCTTCTAAAAGCTTCTTATATCACTTTGCTCTTGGTCCTATCTTCTTTCTCCAGGCAAGCAGAATGACATCTTCAAGTCTTCCTCTGAACAACTTGGACTATGCTTCAGTCATCATATCTCCCTTCTCTCACTCTGACCTTCCCATTTCCCTCTTTCAAGGGTCCTTGTGATTTCATGAAATTCATCTGGCTAATCCCATCCTGATATCCTTAACTAAATCATTGCAAAACTACTTTTGCTGTGTAAGTTAAGTAACCCCAGGTTCCTCGGTTAAGAATATGGATGACTTTAGAAAGTCATTGTTCTATTGACCCCTCTTCAGTAAAGTAACCTGTTTATTTGGCTCTTGAACAAAGAAATAATAGGTGGATCTAACGGTACTGGTGCACCCAAAACTATGATCATTTATAGTAGGCTTCATGAAATCATTCAAAGCATGATACCCCTTCCACTCCAAAATATGAATTACCTTAAAGTCCCTGCAAGGTATCCATTACCTGTGGAAAATGGCACTGGTGCCTACTGAGAGTGAGAATATCACACACACCATAAACAGGGAGAGAACAGACCCTATGTTCATCAAATCACTGTTTATGTTTCCTGCTGAGAAAGGCATGTTCTTAATATGAAAAAAATGCAAAAAACCTAGGGACACAAAATGACCTCACAAAAATAAAACATTTCCTTTTATTCTGTAGTTTTTGCATTTCTTAAGCCAACAACTCTTCATTGTTTCTGTAAGTTTTTTTTTTTTTTTGACTAAAATATTTGTTTTCTCCCCCCTTTTACAAGAACAAACTTCATATCTAATTCTACTTTCTCAACAGGTCCTGGTGTATTTTTTAAAATAAATGCCTTCCTTTAAAATAACTACACACACACACACACACACACACACACACACACACACACACACACACACCTCTTGTGCTATATTTAGGGAAAGAAAGAAGAAACTTGGCTATAAAGGAAACAATGAGTTTGGCTGCCAAGAGGTGGGGATGATTTAAAATGCCTCCATCCAACTGGGAAGAAACCTGTGTCTCTTTAAGGCTGAACTCTTAGGACCTGCACTGCACATAATTGGAGTCAGTGTGAATATCACATGCAGCAAAATGAGAAAATGTCACCAACTCGTCTTTCTTCAGCAAAGAAATGCTTGCTTTTCTGTTCCAAGGGCATGAAAAGAACCTTCTCAGATAAGAACAATTTTTTACTTCATTCTCTAATTTGTGAATTTCATTTCCTTACACATCTGTTGAAAGAAAGCCTCACATAGGGAAAAGGTATTAGGCAGGTTTGCCTCTGCATTTTCTTTCTAACCTTTCACTCGCAAAACACCAGAGAAAAACTCCTGCATTAATGACAGTTATCTACAACTAAAGCACAAAATGTGTGAGGAGAATGTGAGAATGAACTGTCATGTGAACTGGCTATGGAAATGAAGTTGGTTTGGGCCAGATAAAGCTCTTTGAAAAGTCCTTGAATGAGAAATAAAACTTTATAATTCACATAACACCTGTATAAACTCATTTTACTATAGCAAAATACATAAATCTTAATAGTTTTAAGAAGATTTGTCTGGCGCAAGGTTTTGGAGGTTTAGGAGCATGATGCTGGCATGTGACAACCTCTTGTAAGGGAACGCATGGCTGGTGTCAACTGGCAGGAGGCACTGCAAGGGGAGCATGTGAGAGGGAGAGATCATGTGATGAGAGGGGAAGTCAGGAGGACTAGGAGGGCCAGTCTGGCTGTTTTAGAACAATCCTCACCAAGAATGAAGCCAGGTCTTTTGGAAATTGTCACAATTCCCTCTGGGATCATCACTCCGATATCCTAAACACCTCCCATGAGACTCCACCCCCTAACAGTACCACCACCTTTGAACATTACCACACTAGAGACCAACCTTCCAACACATAAGTTCATGTGAAACACACTTAGACCACATACACACCATAGTAGCACCTAATGCATGACCCAGAGAAGACATGAGAAGTGAGATTTGGAGAACAGATTTCTTGGTTTCATTTCTGATATGCTCAAAATTGCCAGTTAAAATATAAAATGTCTAGTAAGACTTAACTTTCAGATAAACAGTGAGTATTACATAGGAGATAGATATACACATATTCCTTATTTAAGGAACTACTTGATTAACAACTGTTTGGACTTTTGACCCACCACTCCGACTTACAACCCACACTGGATCTATGATGTAGGCACATGAGCAGCATTGTGGCCTTATGTGACTTCTTTTACATCTGTATTCGATTTCATGTCCAAAAACTCCACAGGCTTCTCAGTGAGAGTACTGTCTACAGTGTGTGCTTGAAAGTGAGAGTAGCTATGTCAGAACTACAGGCTAGGGGTCCAGATGTTGAACAATTCATGAAAGCACAACCAGCAAATGAGTGAACTCTTATGATGTTATCATGAAGTTTATGAAGCAAGAAAGCAAATGACAAAACAGACCACATTAATGATATTCTTCCCAAAAGCTACATCAGAACCTCTGCTGCTAGTTCTACCATTTCTACTTTATTGTCTCCTTACCCAGGACTTGATAATAATAGTTCTAGGAATTAGAATTATTATCTCTTGATAATAATTCCAATGATGCTGATGAAGATTTTAAAGATTTGTGTGTGAAATGTTAACTTCAGTATCTTCTTTCTGTATACTTCTACCCATCTTGTTTACAGAGCCTCGATGTCTCTTTTCTGCACTGCATTCTTTGTTTGTAGAGCACTGTAATTTTTCCTGATTCTACTATGCAGTACATTCCCAGTTTCCTGTTATTATATATTACTTATACCATCTAGTTGCTATAATTGCAGTACATATATATGCTGAGTCCTTAGAAGAAAGAGAGTCAGGCTACTGCAAGTGGCTGAGCAGACTGAGCTCAAGATATGATTGAGGAAATCATACCTACTCATAGTCCTTCCTCTTGTTCTTAGCATCAAACCTGTCAAACATTAAGAAATCTGCAGGTATTGTTTTTCCATATCAAAGCCTCCTGGTGTCACCAACTACATCTGTTTAAAGTCTTGTCTGAGTGACCAGACTACAGTCTCATATCAGTCTCTCTCTCCTCTCCCTTCCTCCATCCTTGCCTTCCTCCCTCTATCGCTCTCCTTCCTTCAGTACCTTTGCACTAAGCCATATCTCCACCATCTTCCCATTTGAGGTAGCATCTTGCTAATTCACTAAATGGCCCAGATTGAATTTGAATGTTCATGTCTCATGCCTCAGCCTCTCAAGTGATGGAAAGACAAGTAAGTGTGTGCCACCACTTTACTTCTTCTTCGTGCCCCATTGCTCTCCATTCTCTCTACACAAATCTGTTGGCTTGGACCCCCCCTAGACCCCAGACACTTCACATCTGCTCCTGTTCATCTTGCCTGTAAGCCCCTGTACACCTTGCTCCCTTATTCTTTCCACTTTGAAAAATCCTCCACTCTCCCAAATAGGTATAAATATTCAATTCTTCAATAATCAATCTAATCTACAAATCAGTTTCTCTCCCCTCTACGGCTGTTCTTTGTAATACTATCATAGTATCTTCAATCAGTTGAATCAACTAAGATGTCTTTGTCTTTTAGACATTCAAAGAAATAAAAACCAATTTGGAAAGAATTACTTTCCCCTTACATGGTGGGGGGTATCACAACTCCGAACCTGAAACTATACTATAAAGCCACCATGATAAAAACTGCGTGGTACTGGCAAAGTAACAGACCC
>PVIR01040596.1:0-13243 GCA_004026965.1 Petromus typicus | reverse complement strand
TTGGTGGTTTGGAACATTGTGTTCATGGTTGGTGATCCAGAACTGAGGCTGGTAGGCTAGATCAGTCCTGAGCTAAGTGTCTAGAATGCCGATTCATTACCTTTCCCTGCCCAGGGAGATAGCTATGAGGCAAGTGATCCTAATTATCAACAAGAATGCATTGCCTTAATCTGTTCCTGCCCCAAGGGGCAAGGAAGTGCGGGTGTTCTTGGGACACCCACTTAGATCCTGGCCCAATGACACAGAGAGAACAGGAAGCTTTTTCCACTCTGTTGGTTGGAAGCTACCAGGGCTCTGTTCCTGTCCAGGTCTTAACTTGTGGTAGCTGTCACAAAGCTAATAAACTTCTCTTTTCAAAGTTGCTCGCTCTGTATGTCTTTTGGTTCCACCCTTGAGATAACACTGAAGTGGCCTTTCTCCTAGCCACTCAGCACAAGACTTTCTGCAGTGATCTCGAGGACCATCCTTGTGTACGTGTTTCACTGCGGATGCATCATTTCTTCTTGGGGGAGGAGGCACTGCCCTTTCCCACTGCACTAGCTCTGGAGATGTAATGTTTGATTCTCCCACACAGAGCAGACAACAGAGATGAGGGGCACCTGTGGAGGAGAGTGCTGTGGCGCACCGACTCTTCACACTCAATTCTCATTTAATTATCTCACCAATAGCATGGAGCAGTGCTTTCCCCATTTTAAAACCGAGGAGAGTGGGCCCCATGGTGTCAGGTGACCTCTCTGTCCCATAGGTGCCAGAGCCAGGTGTGGAACCCAGCGTTTATTTTACTTGTTTTCTCTCTGTCTGTCAGTCTGTCTGTCTCTTTTTCTTTCTCACATAGACCTTATGCTGGGCCTGAGTTTGCCTCTCTGGCTCAGGATCAAAGACAAGGTGGAGTGTAGCCTCCACCTTACATGCCAGCTGCTCACTCAGTCACGAGAGTTTACTTCCCTAAGTGCTTGCTGTGTGCCAGTTACCGTGATGGGCTTGGGAATGCAGCAGGAAGCGATCCGGATAGAGAAAGCTTCTACTGGAACGGAGCTCACATTCCAGTGGGGTTTAAGAGAAGTGAATGAGAAAACAAGGTAACAGGACCAGGGCTGGTGAGCATGCCTTTCCTTTTCACTCAGTTTTGCTGGTCAGCCCCAACTTCACTCTTGAGACCAGAGTGGAGGCGCGGGGTGGGGGGGCTCCGGCAGTCAGCCTCCTCACACAGGCCCTTGTGCCCAGCAAAGAGAAAGAGAAAAGCAAGGACAGCGGGTTAAGGCCTGAGCTTGGGAAGAGAACTTTGTGTATACTGCTTTGGACTTAGCATCCCTTAGAAAAAAAAATATAGGCAAGATACAACAGAGGAAAACTGGGATTTAGGCTGATGATCTTTGGGGCTGGGCCTATTACACTTGAGAAAAATCTTTGTCTTTTCTTAGTTGGTAAAGAGAGGCTTCAACCGTTCTTTCTTGGCCTTTTGGATGCTGCCCTAGTTGCTTTGAGGTAGAAGGTCCTTTGGACCCTGGAATTGGGCACTGAGTGGCTGTGTCTTGTCCTTGTTCGCCAAGTATTTTATTTCCCTGCATCTAATACCCCTTGGATTTGCCAACTTCTTGGTCTCTCTCATTCATTTCAGTCTCAGTGGTTCATCAAGAGCATATTCCTGACTAGAGATGGGCCCGCCGTTGGCTATCACACATCGTGTCCTTGCTAACGGGTCCCTGAGTGATGGTCCTCAGAGATTCCTGCCTCCGGTTCATCTCTGCAGTTGGGCTCTGCAAAGGCTGTTCATTAGTTTCTGCTCCCCAGATCCCCAGGGCTGTCTAGATTCCTGATCCTCTCGGAACTTTAGATTTTCCTTCCAGCCTATGGGCTGTTGAGTTGCTTATGCCAGAGTTGGGGTCTATTGCTTGCAAGCAAAATTTAATGGCCACAAGCCCAAGGAAACATAAAGACTATGATGGTTCTTGGAGAAAACTGAACGAAGAGAGAGATTCAGTAAGAGACCTATTTTGGAAAAAGCAGCCTCTGGTGGGTATGCAGCAGAGTGGAGCGGGAAGGCCAGAGGCTGTGGCTGTGTCCCAATCTGGAGACTCTGACTAGTGGGGCCCGAAAAGGGCTGTAGTGACGGAGGATGGGATGGCTTCCAGGATAACTCCTCTATGCACACAGAGGCCTAGATCAGGTGGACTTTGCTTGGCATGGACAGATGGAAATCTGTCAAACGTACCAAGGAGTTTTCATGAGAGTGAAGGATTCTAATGTTCCTACCTGAGCACCCATTCCTACAATTTTGCTTTGGCAGATGCAATGGTTAGCTTATGTTTCAGTCTGGCTAGGCAATAGCGCCCAGTTATTTAACAAAGCACTGAGCTAGGCATAGCCATGAACATATTTTGTAGATATGGTTAATATTATAATTGGTTGGCTTTACAGTTTGCCCTTGGAAACATGGGTGGGTCTTATTTAACCCATTGAAAGGGCTTCAGAACAAAAAACAGATTTTTCTGAAAAACAAGAAATTCTTCACAATCACAGTACCCATTTCTTCTGTTTCCTGCCTGCTATCCAGACTTAACGGATTTCAGTTACGTGAGCTAATTCCTCCCCTTGTTTGTATAACATACTCACACTTAAACGCTATTGTTTTCTGTTTCTCTGGGGAACTCAGACTAAAAAAGTGGGTAGCTCATTCAGGGGTCTTAATGCAAAAGCAGAATTTTCTCTCGTCCTTTTAAGCTGGATGTTCATTAGAGGAGGCTGAAAACTTACGGAACCACTGAGAGAGCCGGAGAATTAGACTTGAAGGCTGTGTGCCTAGGCCAGCGGCCACTGTCCCATGGAGGCACCTCTGCTGCTGCTGCTTGAGGCAGGTATCTCAACTGCACCTTTGCTGCCAAAACCCTGCGATTGCTGCCCCTCACGTGGCGGCTGCTATAGTTACTTGCCAGAAAATGAATCCTACATAGTGTCTGCTTCTCATTTTGCTGTACTTAAAACTATGCTTATTTTATATTTATTTGGTGGCGCGTGGCTCAAATGTATGTCCTTTTGCTCCAAGAGAGGGTGGTAGAGTGAGTTTCCTGGTGTGAGTGTTGGAAAGGGGGACCTGATAATGTGGAAATCTCTTGTATATAGGAAAGGTGTCCGGAGGAGATGGGAAGCATGGGCAGTCTGCCTCGGTGGGTCTGAGTTCTCCTAGTTCTACTTTGCCACTGTGGGTCCCATGTTTAGGATACTGTAAAGACTGTCAAAAGGGCACCGCTATGACCTGAGAGCAATTCAGTGTGGTTGCCAGTCTCCAGCTCAGGAAGTGAAATTATGCTAGTATAGAACAAGCAGAGAAGCAAAGACCATAAGGTACACATTGTCCTTCTGTGAACAGTGTTCTAGTAAAAAAAGTATTGTTTGAGTAAAAGAGTAATTGAAAGTGTAAGTAGGAACTACATTCTGTGATAGATAATACAAAGTGGAAAAAAACTGTTTGAAAGGAAAATGGAACTAGAGAGAGGGAAGGGGAAAGGAAAGAAAGAAAAAATGAGAAAGAAGGAAAAAATGGAAACGGGGCTTTTGTAAATAGGGAGAGAAAGAGGCTGAAGAGAGGGCAGGGGGAATGGGGAAAAAAGGACTCAAGATACATCATGTACAGATACAAATTCCCTATGATTAATGTGATAATTGTGTGTATCTAAGTCATACCAATAAAATACAAATTAAAAAAATGTCCGCATGCCATATAACTCACTTTTCTGCTTAATCATGCTTTCCTATAAAGACAGACTTAATTAAAACAGCTCTATGTAAGTGGCAGTAAGAAAAACTAAAATTTAAGTGCACTAAACATAAGTATATACCTCAGTTAATTTCTACATGTGCATAAAACTCAGTCACTAGAGAAATGAAGATATAGACCATTTCTGGTATTCTGGAAGTCTCTCTTATATTCCTTCCTACTCAGTCTCTCAAAAGTACCCACTATTCAGACTTCTATCACTTATTGCTTAGTTTTGTCTACTCATAAACTTCATTCACAGAGTCAAATTGTGTGTACTTTTCTGCATCTTTCTTTTGTTCAATATAATGTCTGTTGACATCTATGCTGCTGTATGTATCAGTATTTTTTTTTTAAATTGCTGTGCAAGAACCCACTATATACCACAATTGATTTATCTAGTCTGCTGTTGGTGGATGTTGTACTGTTTCTATTTTTTGACTCTTATGAATAAAGGTACTTCTGCTGTTCTGGTTAAATTATCATCTTTTACACACGTTTATTGCGGGAACTGGTTCCTGATTTCTTTCCACGATCTATTTCTGTGTCTTCTCTTCTTCTGTGGTCTAATGGAAAGAGGAAATGAATTCGTGCGTGAACACGGAACATTGGAACAAAGAGAACTTCTCAAGCCGCACTCCCGAGGAGCCTGCCCTGCTGCACGTTCTTTACCAGCTTCCTTAACTCTTCCTGATTCACTACACAAAGGGAAAAATGGGATACAGAAAAAATTCAGTGGCTTTTCCAGAGTCCTACAATACGAAGTGTGGCAGGCAGCTAGCTGTACAGCTGTAAAACTTGTCTTTTTCTTCCACACGCCTCACCCACAGAACCAAAATGTCAATACGGCCGGAGGGGACGGGGGGTGCGGGGTGCGCTGCCCCAAGACTGGACCGCGAGGCCCCGGCCGGAGCCCTCCGCGGGCACCGCGCTGCCCCGTGCTCCTTCCTTCCTCCTTGGGTGACTGACGCCGTCTTTCCTCTCGCCGTGACTCGGTCCCGGGCCGCCTGCGTCTCGGTGCTCCTCTGAGACTCGAACTCAGGCCACCACCAGGAGCACAGAGGCTCCGCGTCTGGAAGGCGGTGCCCCGCATCTTCTCGCCCCTTTGTCCTCCTCCTTCGCTCCCTCCAGCTCCCCCCCTGCCCCCCCCCTGCCCCCACCCGGCCAGGGTGGCCCTCGGGCCTGCTTTCCTTTCCGGTCTCACTTCCTGCTTCCAGGGAGGCTCGGACTCCTCCCAGGCCTACTTTTCTCGCCTCCCCCTCGCTCCACGGGGTGGAGAAGGAAGTCCCTCAGGTGTTTTCCCCTTGTATAGTAAAATACTCGTCATATACACTTCAGGGCACATTTAAATGTGTCCAGTGGGGTGGCACTCGGCACAGTCCCAGTGTTGTGCAATCACCGCCCTATCTAGTGAGGAACATTTTCTTCATTCCACAAGGAAACCTGTAGCTGCTAAGCAGTCACTCCCCGTTTCTACTCCTCTCTGCAGCTCTTCTTTTTCCTCCCTGCCTGACAGTGCTTTGAACACTTACTACCTGCCAGGCATTGTGCCAATCTCCCTGCACGCAGGCCTTGCTGATTTTCATGAAAGTAGCTCCGTGGAAATTTGGTTCTTCCATTTTACAGGTGGGGAAACTAAGGGTCAGACGGAAAAGATTTATGCAACGATACAAACAAAGCCTGAAAATGATAGAACCCCGCTTGTAACTCCCAACCCAGTGCCAAAGGATGACCAGGATCTAAGCGCTCTGTCCAGGGCCAAAGATGAATGGCGCAGGCTGGGTGACTTGTAAGCCTATGCAGTTTCCATTCTGAAAGAATTTCTTCTATTCGGAAAGTCAGTAGAAACAAACAAAAATGTAGCACAGATTTGAATGACTTATGCTCTAGGAATTTTCCAGAATTTGGGATGGTGTGTTGAGGGAAGTCATTTAACGGTCCAAATCTAGACAAAGTGGCCCAAGAAACTGCTGGTTGCCTTCACAGGTCTTGGAGGTGGCACAAACAGCAACAGAATAAGAAACAGCGGGTCCACATGTGCCACAGGCCGAAGGGGGTGGGAAAGGGAGAGGCTCTCACAAGTGCCAGGTGGTTGGCTCGTGTCCCCTGGGCACTGGAGATGATCACAAGCTCAGGCTCTGGGTTCCCACAAACGCATAGGCTCACTCTCCTGGTGAATGCAGAAACGAAAGAAGCCATTAAAATTACCACATCCACAAAAAATGAAGAGAGTGGGGGAAGTATTAGATTTAACAGGAAAGTTGCAATACGACGTATAATCCAGGGACCAGTTCCTTGACCTTTCTGCTATTGAGGCAAATCTGTTTCAAATGGTTCAACCTAGATCATACTAAACAGATTAAAATGGGTCATACTAAAACAGATTAAACATTCTACTAAATATGCACTTAGCATAACTTACATATGTACATGTTGAGATGAGTTAGCAAACATAATACATTGTTTAGATTTTTAAATAAATGTCTACAATTTCAATTTTGTCATTTTATTTTAGTGTTTTAGATAATGCATTCTTGATTTTAACTCTCAAGTAATTCCGTACGCCTTTGAAAGGCTCAGTGGGTCAGGTAAGTGTTCCCTTGGGCTTCTCAAATAGCTGGGCTCCGTGGGCTTCTCTGAAAGATAATTATTGGGTAATATTCTGCTTATTGGTCTGAATTGAATCCTCCTTACTATGTAGTCAGACAAGAGATCAGAAGTGAAGTTTCTGCTGATTTGGAAAAATACTGATATAAGTTTTCCAACTAAGGACTCCAATGAAATATTTTTATTTATTCTGTTTTGTAATATAGCAAGACTTGTAGCCACTATGAAAATGGCAGCAGGTCTAGATACTAAATTGCTAGGCAATGAACAATGAGAATATGGACTTAGATCAGTAGAAAAGCTGGCAAAGTATAGAGCACTTACGGGAATACCTTTGCAGGGAGGAGAGCAAGGAATAGGTAAGTTGTCAAATATGTATAGTGTGATGGCCTAAAATTATTTTGTGGTACATAGTGAAGGTACGTATTACACACACTACAATGTACAAGTCCTGAGTGTGCAGCTTACCTATTGCTTTAACACACAGAGGTGCGGCTTGTGTGATGACTAGCCTAGTGGGCCCACGGTTTAGCTCGATTTTGAACTTCATAAGAATGGCGTCATACTGTGAATGTTTTATTTCTTGCTTCTCTTGCTCAATGTGGTGTCCTGTAAAGTCATGCTTTTTGTTGTATATATCAGAAGTTTGTTCTCTTTTAATCTTGAGCAGTACTCCACTGTGTAAATATACAGTAATTTGTTTGACCTTTTACTTGTTGATAGACTTTTAGGTTATTTCTAGCTTAAGCTATTATGTATGCAACTATTGTGAACATTTGATACAAGTCATTTGCCTATATAATATTAATAAATATATATATATGTTTTAATTTCACTTGGGTAAATATTTGAAAAATTGCTATATCAAATGGTAGGTGTGTATTTAACTCTATCAGAAACCACCAAATCATGTTCCAAAGTGGTCGTACCATGTTGTACTCCTTTCAAAAACGTGTGACATTTCTGGTTGTCCCATATCTTTGGACAAATTGATTACCATACATTTTTTAAAATGTTGTCACCCTCCTGTTGGATATTAAGTGGTATCATATTATAGTTTTATTTTAATTTTCCTGACAGCTAATGTTGTTGAATATCATTTTGTAAGTCACTTATATGTCTTATTTTCTGATGCCTTTTCAAATCTTTTGGCTACTTCTTATAGAATTGTTTGTCTCCTTGTCAGTATTAAAAATTCTAGGCAATGCAAACATAGTCTGTGGATTGTGGTTTCTTTTTTATTTTCTTATTTTTTTGGAGATAGGGTCTCGCTTTTAGGTCAGGCTGGCCCTGAGCTCACTATGTAGCCTAGGCAAGCCTTGAACTCACAGCCATCCTCCTGCCTCTGCCTCTCGAGTGCTAGGATTACAGGCATAGCTACCATGTCCAGCACTGTGGTATGTGGTACTGATTGTTGGTGGGTGTGAGTCACCACACCTGACACTGTGATATGTGGTTACCAGGGACTGAACTCCAGACCTTGTGCTTGTAAGGCAGATGCAGAACCAAGAGCTAAATCCTTGGCCCTTGTTTCATTTTAACATAACTTTGAAGAACATAATTTAAAATACTTTAATAAACTCTAACTTGCCATTTTCCTTTAGTGTACTTTTAAAATATTTAAGATAGTCTACTTTACTCCAGTGTCATAAAGATATTCTATATTTTTCCCAGATATTTTAGTTTTGTATATCATGGAAAACAGTCGTTTATTTTTTCTACTGGACATATTGCATAGTTATTCTAACACCACTTGTTAAATCTACTGCTCCTTCCCCATTTGATTATATTGTCTGTCACTGTTATGAGGAATTAAGTGGCTGTATATTTGTGTCTATTTCTGGACTCTCTGCTATGTTTCATTGATTTACTCATGCTTATAACTGACCACACTAGATTTAGCATTATAGAAAGTAGTTATATAGTAAATTGTGAAATTATCTAACAACTTCTCTAATTTTGTTCTGGCTTTTTGAGATCATTTTGACTTTATTAGGTCTTCTGTATTTCTATTACAAATCTTAGAATTATGTTGTCAATTTCTATTAAAAACATCTGCTACTGTTTTTAATGGACATAGTGTAGGATCTATTGATCAAACTGAGTAGAACTGACATCTTCATATTAAACTTTTAATGTATTTTATGGCTCTTGAGAATATAAATGTAATTGTCTTTTAAATTTAATTTGGATTGGATGTTTTTGTTACTATATGGAAATACAATTTTTTTATATCTTTGCTAAATTCAGTTTTAGTAGATTTTTTTTGGGGGGGGAAGACTTGCATGGTACTAATGCTAATCATTTTTGAATAAAAATATTTTTACTTCTGCTTGAGCACATGTGCCTTTTACATGTTCGATTGCCATGACTTCTAATGCCCCATTTCATTGAATTTTTGAGAGATGGTATCCTCTTTCCTCATCTTCGGGGGACCGCATTTACTTCCTACGTAACATTCCTACTGCGATGTTAGTTCAGTGTTTTGTGGAATGGCTTCACCCGTCCCTTTCCACTGAGGAAGTTCCTTTCTACTGTGGGCCTCTTGTGGTTTTTACTTTATCATTACATTTTTAAGAAATGTTTTTTTCTGCATCTATTGAGATGATCTTTTTTCCCTCTGTTTTTATTCTGCTAATACGGTAAGTTACTCAGGTTGGTTTTTCAATGTCAAGCCAACTTTGCATATCTGAGGCAAACCATCCTTGGGAATGTGGTCTTACTCTTTTAATACAGTGTTAGATTCAACTTGGCAATGTTTCAAATAGACCTCTGTGTCTATGTGCATGAGAGACGTTGGTCTGTTGATTTCTTGTAATGTCTTTGGTCTTTTTTTTTTTTTTAATTGGGGCAATAGTGGTCTCATAAAATATACTGGGAAATGAGAGCATCTTTATTTTCTGAAAGAATAATAAAAGGTGAAATTATTTTTTTCTTTAAATGTTTGCTAGAATTTAACAATGAGACTATCTGAGTTTGGAGGGGTTTTTTTGCTTGAAGAAGATTAAAAATCATGAATTTAGTTTTTTTAAAAAACTGATTTTATTGGTACATTTTACATATACATTATGATCACATTCAGCATTGAGAATTTTTACCTGTACACAACACATCTTGACTCTCATTTTCCCCACCCCCCTGCCCTCCCTACAGCTCCCCACCCCCATTACATTAGCTTTGTAAGCTTTTTTTACCATCAAATTTTTTCTTTCCCTTTTTACTGACCCCAGCCTCTCTTTCCCCTTATCCTTTTGAACATTTTCTTCCTATTTCACAATACCTAGCATACATTTTGTAACTCATATACACCTTTAGTTCCTCCTACTAGAGAAATGATAAGGCATTTTCACATTTGTGTCTTCTATTTCACTTATAAGTATGTCCTCACAGTACATCGATTTGACTATAATGATTCAAATTCCTAATGGCTGAGAATACTCTGTTTTACAAAAAAACACATCTTCTTTTCTCATTAAAGGGCATATGGGCTGTTTCCAAGATTTAGCTATTATAAACTGAGCAACTATACACATGGATGTACATATGTTGCTGTGATATGAATCTTTTAATTCTTTTGTGTATATACCTAGTAGGAAAATAGCAGGGTCAAAGGGAACCTTTAATCCCAGTTTTTTTTTTTAATTGAAATCTTTATTGGTACATTATATATATACATCATGATTGCATTCAACAATGAGAATTTGTGCCAGTATATGACACAACTTAATTCTCATTTTTTCCCATAACTCTGCCCACCCTACCACCCCTACCCCCATATATAAACTTTGTCTCCTTCCATCTTGTTATAATCTCATTATTTTTCCCCCTTCACTCCATTACGCTTTGAGTGTTTTCTATTTCACAATATATAACATACATTCTGTTGGTGGGAAAGTAGACTGCTGAAACCAGTGTGGAGATTCTTCAAAAAAATGGGATTATGAGTTCTAGAATGTATGTTATATATTGTGAAATAGAATAGATATGTTGCTGGTTGATTTCATGATAGCAGCCATTCTTTGTGGGTTGAGATGAAATCTCATTGTTGTTTTCATCTGCATCTCTGGAATGGCCAATGATGTTGAACATTTTTTCATATGTTTCTTAGCTGCCTTTATTTCTTCATCTGAAAAGTATCTGCTCATTTCAGATGCCCACTTTTGAACTGGATCTTTACATTCAGATGAATGTAGTTTTTGAAAGTGATAGGAAGTTATTTAGATTATCTATTTTTTTCCTTGAGTCTATTTTTATAATTATGTCCTTAGAGGATTTGTATTTAGGTTTTAACATTTTATTGTCAGGAAGTTATGCATAGTATTCCTTTATTATAATTATAATATTTGTTAGACATGTAGTGATATCTGCAGTGCTAGATATTGCCATGCTGAAATTTTGCTTGAGTTTTGGGCCTACTGCACTGGGCCAATTGGAGAGAGTACTGAAGATAAGTAACTGAATATCCATTGCCCTCAGGTTGTTCTCTTCCTGCCATGTTTTCTCATTTATAGTTCCTGTTTGTGCCACCGATTTTCTGTCTCCTTTTTTCTTTTTTGTCATCTTTTGAATTATTTTTATTATTCAATTTCCATTCTACTATTATCTTGTTAGTTATACATTTTTAAATTATTTGCACTCAGACATTTCAATATTATGTCTTTATTAAAATATTTATTAAAAGCTAATATTTATTTGCATTTCTACCATTATTAAAGTCTAATGCTTAATATTTACCATTTTATCATAAATGCAAAAATCCTAGAATACTTTTTTATGAATTAAATTTATTGATATATTTTAGATATACACAGTAATCACATTCAACATAAGGAATTTGTACCGATATGTAATATATCTAAATTCCTCTTTTTTCCCAGTCCCCTGCCCCCCTTAAATTCTTCTTTCCTTACTTATTTATAAAATCTTTGTTTCCATTTTTTCCCTTTTTCTCTTTTTCCTCCCTCCCTTTCAGTTCCTCTTTCCCTTTGAACAATTTCTTCCTATTTCACAATATCTAGTATAATTTTGGTCCTTATAAACACTTAGTTTCTCACACCACAGAAACAATGTGATATTTACACATGTGGGTCTTATTTATCTTACTGAAGAGTATGATCTCAAAGTACATCCATTTACCTAGAAATGTCACAAGTTTATCCTTCCTTATGGCACAACAATATTCCATTTTATAACAAAAGCCACCTCTTCTGTATCCATTCATTGGCTGATGGACATTTGGTTTGTTTTCAAGATCTAGTTATTATGAATCATGTTGCTATGAAAATGGGTGCACATATGTCACTCTGTAGGATGCTTCTAATTCTTCTGGGAAGATAGTAATAAGGAGACTACCTGGGACAAATGGAATCTTTACTTCTAGTTTTTTGAGGGATCTCCACACTGATCTCCCCAGCGGTTGCCGCAGTCTACATTCCCACCCACAGTGGAGAAGGGTTCCTTTTCCCCAATGGCTCTGTCAGCATTTGTTATTGGTTGACTTCTTGATAATAGCCTTTTTTTTTTCTGGAGTGAGAAGTCCTACCATTGTTTTAATTGGCACCTTTCAAATGATGAGTTGAAACTGGGCGTGGTGGCTCACACCTATAATGCCAGCACTCAGGAGGCAGAGGCAGGAGCATTGCTGTGAGTTCAAGGCAAGCATGGTTACACAGTGAAGTCAGGGGCAGCCTGAACTACAAAGCAAGACCTTGTCTCAAATAACTAAAAGACAAAACAAAACAAAAACAATCAAATGATGAGTTGAACACTTTTTCATATATTTACTTGCTATTTCTACTTCTTTATCTGAGAAATGTCTATTCATTTCAGATGTCTGTTTTTGGATTGGGTCTTTAAATTTGGAGATCTATTTTTTAAAAAATTCTTTATATATTCTAGATAGTAGTCTTTTGTCTGAGGAACAGCTGGTAACCAGAGCCACTAAACAAGAAAAAGAACTTTAAGGAATAAAGATAGAAAAGGAAAAACTTAAATGATCATTATTTATGGATGATATTATAGTCTATACAGAAGACCCCAGAAAGTCTACCAAAAGAGTTTTAAATATAATAACCAAATTCAATCATGCAGCTGGATACAAAGTCAATACTCAAAATCAACAGCATTTTTTTACACAAACAGCGTAGTACTGGTAAATATCTGAGAGATGGAGAGAGAGAGAGAGAGAGAGAGACAGAGAGACAGAAAGACAGAGAGAGACTGAGTATCAATGGAACAAATTAAAGTAGGCAAAAACAGCTCCAAACACACTCAGCTGTCTTATCTTAGACAAAAGGCTCAAATACCTTTATTGAAATAAAAATAGTCTCTTTAATAAAGTGCTGGATAAATCAGTTTTCCAAATCCCAAAGTTTAAAACTAGACATCATGCCTTAAACTAAAATCAAAGTGGTTCAAAGATCTAAATATTAAAAGAGAAACACTAAATCCGCTGAAAGAGAGAATAGGTAGAACTCTTGAAACCATAGGAGTAGGCAACAACTCTATGAACTAAACCTCAATTGCATAGGAAATATTATAAAGAACCAGCCACTGGGATTTCATCCTATTAAAAACCTTTTGCCCAGTAAAAGAAATCATCAACAGAGTAAAGAGAAAACCCAAGGATGGGAAAACATTATACCACGTGTGCTGCTTTAACTTCATTTATTCCCCCCTTGCCTTTTTTTTTTTTTTTTTAGGTTTTTTGAGACAGGGTCTCGCTTTTGTGGTTCAGGCTGGCCCCGAGCCAGCTCAGCCTCAAACTCACATCACAATCCTCCTGCCTCTGCCTCCCGAGTGCTGGGATTACAGGCGTGAGCCACCACGCCCGGCACTGTGGTATGTGGTACTGGTTGCTGCTGGGTGTGGGTCTCCACACCC
>PVIR01040595.1:0-13251 GCA_004026965.1 Petromus typicus | reverse complement strand
ATCCTGTTTTTTCACAAGACAGATTCTGTCACAGGTGGAATCCACAAGTGGAGCTTATGGAGACAGAGGTACTGGGGAGGGATCAGGACAGGCTGAAGGGAGGGGAAGAGAAAATGAGATGGGGAGACACTGGTCAAAGGGCACAAAGTTTCTGTTAAACAGAAGGAATGAGTTTTAGTGATCTACCACATAGTGTAACAACCATAGTGAATAATAATTTATTCTACATTTGAAATTAGAATTGAGAGCTTGGTGTGGTGATGCATCCTGTAATCTCATCACTCTGGGAGGCTGAGACAGGAGGATTGCAAGTTCAAACACAGCCAGGGTGACTTAGACCTTGGCCCCCCCAAAAAAATTTAAAGGGCTCAGTGTGTAGCTTGATTTAATACCAATTACTGCCAAAATAAATAAAGTTGAATATTTGAGGTAATGAATGTGTTCTTTAGCATGAACCAGTCATTTCACAACATATACTTAGGTCAAAACATCATCATTGTAGTCAGGCATGGTGGTACATGCCTGTAATCCCAGTACTCGGGAGGCAGAGGCAGGAGGATTGCTGTAGTTCGAGGCCAGCCTGGGTTACACAGTGAGTTCAGGGCCAGCCAGAACTACAAAGTGAGACCTTGTCACAAAAAAACAAAAGAAAACAAAATCATCATACCGTAGCCCATAAATATACAAAAACTATCAGTCTATTAAAATCAGTACTATTATTATGATTGGTTTTTTTTTTTTTTTTTTGAGACAGGGTCTCGCTTTGTAGTTCAGGCTGTCCCTGAGCTCACCCTCAAACTCACATCACAGCAATCCTCCTGCCTCTGCCTCCCGAGGGCTGGGATAACGGGCGTGAGCCACCACGCCCGGCACTGTGGTATGTGGTACTGCTTGCTGCTGGGGTGAGTCTCCATGTCCAGTATTGTATGTGGTTATAGGGGATCAAACCCGGGCCCTTGAACTTGCAAGATAGGCGCCAGAACCACTGAGCAGAATCCCTGGTCCATGACTGGTTTTTTTTTGAGACAGGCTATGCTGTCCTTGAATTCACTATGTAACCCTGGCTGGCCTTGAATTTGTGGGGATCCTTCTGCCTCAGACTCTTTAGTGCTAGGATTACAGGTGTGCACCATCATACATGGCAAAAATTAATTTATTAAAGAAATGGAAAAAAAAATCCATCTTGGTTTCAGTGCATTGGCTGCATATCACCAAAGGTTCTGCTGGATCATACGGTAATCCAAATTTTATGCTTTTATTTTATTTTTAAATTTTATGTTTTTGAGGAATGGCCACACTTTTTCAGAGAGGCCATATCATTCTACATTCCCACCAGTAGTGCACAGTTCGATTTCTCTACATCCCCATTAAAATTTGTTTTTTTTTTTTCCTATTCTTAGACTGTAGTCATTCTAATAGATAATTTTTTTCTTTTCTTTTTTTTTTTAAAACAGGGTCTCACTTTGTAGTTCAGACTGGCCCTGAGCTCACCTTCGAACTCACAGCAATCTTCCTGCCTCTGCCTGTCAAGTACTGAGATTACAGGCGTAAGCCACCACGCCCGGCACTGTGGTATGTGGTTCTGATTGCTGGTGGGCCTGAGTCTCCACACCCGTCATTGTTGTATGTGGTTACTGGAGATAACCACAAGGCAAGGCGTGGAACCACTGAGCTAACTCCCCAGCCCCTTATAGATAATTTCTCATTGAAGTTTTGATTTCCATTTCCCTACTGAGTTAGTGATGTTTAGCATTCATTGTTCATTTGCATATCTTCATTATAGATGTGTCAATTCCAAGTCCTTTGCCTATTTAAAAATTGCATTTTACTCTTGTTATCATTGGTTGTAGGAGTTGTATATTCTGGACATGAACCCTTTACTAGATATATTGTTTGCAAACATTTCCTCACTTTTACCCACCCTGGCAAGTGTGTCATTTTCTGCACAGAAATTATTCATACTGATACAGTCAGATTTATCTTGTGTTGCTCTTATTGCTCGTATTTTCGCCCTATAATCTGGACTCACTACCAAATCCAATGTCATCTTGTTTTTCCTATTTTTATGTAGAGTTCTATAGTTTTCAGTCTATGTAGCACTTTTGTTGTTGGGTGTAAAATAAAGCTCTAACTTCATTCTTCTGCAGGTGGATATCCAGATTTCCCACCCTTACTGACCCCTTCCCTGTTGGATGGTCTTGGAATGCTTCCTGAAAGTCCTTTGACATATTGTGAGGTTTCTGGGCTCTCTTAGTCCATCAGTCTGAGTCTCTGATTTATGCAAGTGCCACAGTTTTGACTACTGCAGTTTAATTGAGTTTTGAAGCTGGGAACTGTTCTTCTTTTGCAATATTTGCCAGCTTTTTGAGGCTCTTTGCAATTCCACAGAAATTTTAGGATGGATTTTTCTATTTCTGTAAAATATGTGCCATCAAAATTTTGATAAGGATTATATTAAATCTGTAGATTGCTTTGGGATAGTGTTGACGCGTTAGCAATACTGTCTTCCATTTCCAAGAATACAGGGTGTTTCTCTGTTTATTTATGTCTTGTTTAATTTCTATTTGCACCACTTTGTCATTTTGAATGTGTTTTCACTTCTGCGGCTGTTTATTTCCAATGATTTTATTCTTGTTAGTTTTTGTTTGTTTGTTTGGTTGGTTTTTTTTTTTTTTTGAGACAGGGTCTCGCCCTGTAGTTCAAGTTGGCTCTGTGATCACTATGGAGCCCAGGCCAGCCTTGAACTCACAGCAACCCTCCTGCCTCTGCCTCCCCAGTGCTGGGATTACTGGCATAAGCCACCACGCCCAGCATTGTGGTGTGTGGTACTAAGGGATTGAATTTGGGATCTTGTGCTTACCAAGCAGATGCAGGAACCACTGAGCTATATCCCTGGCCTAGAATTTTATTCTTCTTAATGTTATTATACATGGAATTGTTTGCTTAATTTTCATCTCAGATGTTTATCATTAGTGTATACAAATTCAATTGACTTCTTTTTTGGTACTGGTGATCAAACTCGGGACCACGCGCTTGTGAGGCAGGCTCTAGAACCACTGAGCTAAATCCCCACCCTTGCAACTGACTTCTGAGTGTTGACTTTGTATCTTTCAGCTCTACTGATTTATTAGTTCTAACAGGTTTTTATTTGTTTTAAAGTCCTTGATATTTATGGTATGGCTAGTCCTGGTGTTCACTTACTGTCTCTCTCCATCTTCCCTGGCTTCTTTTTTTCTTTTGAGACAGGGTCTCACTACAGTTCAGGCTGGCCTTGAGCTCAGCCTCAAACTCACAGCAATCCTCCTGCCTCTGCCTCCCATGTGCTGGGATTACAGGTGTGAGCAACCACACCCAGCACTGTGGTATGTGGTTCTGATTGCTGGTGGGCGTGAGTCTCCACATCCAGCATTGTTGTATGTGGTTACCGAGGATCGAACCTGGGCTCTTGCACTTGCAAGGCAGGTGCTGGAATCACTGAGCTAAATCCCCACCCCCTTCCCTAGCTTCATACACTCTCCAGTCATCTCTGATAACTCCAGATGGGAGTGGTTTTGCCACAACCACTGCCACCAGCAATATTTCTGTGGTTTCATCGGACTGAAAGGTGGACCAGTCTTTTCAGTATGGATTGGTGTTTGATCCACGGCAGAGATTTTTTCTTTTCCTGTGTCCCTACAATCTCGGCATCCCAGCAACATGGAGATGAGTTGGTGGGGGCAGTGAGAAACCAGAAGTGTGGGCACCGGGGGCAGAGCTTTCTTTTTCGAGTAGTGATCTTAGTGCCCTTTTGGAATGACATGGGTAAGACCACTGTGCTTGCACTTCTGGGCTTTCAACCCTAATAGTTCACGGCACTGGAAACCCTTGCATGCACAGCCAGCTGTGCAAGGTGACCTGTGGAGAGGGGTCTCTGGGAGCCTAAGCCACTTGTTTTGGGTCCAGAAACGTTGGGTAGGAGAACAAGGAGTACACGTTACCTGCCAACAGAAAAGCGCAGTTGTTCCATTCAGCCGCGTAGCTCTCCAGCTATGCCTCAGCTATCCACAGACGCTGCCTTTCAGCTCCTTCCTCGGCACCAAGGCAGAATTTCCGTTTGATGTCGCCGTCTTTCTAGGAACCCCTTTAACCCCGGGATGCTCTTAATCAGACATTTCTTGCCTGTCTCTTGTAGCATCTGGTTTTTACCGAGCTGGAAGGATTTGATCTAAAGGAAATGTTAACTTCATGTGGTCCATTTTTCTATTTTAACTGTGCTTTTCTACCATCAGCCATGCTTCAGCCTATGATGCTTTGCACCCCAGCCTTATCTTTCTAGCACACGGGGTCCTATACCCCTATCTGTCTAGCAAGTAGGTCTAAGAGTAAAGGAATCAGAGCTGGGCTTACCTAAGCTCTAGGGTCTTGAAAGTGAAGCCAGGAATCAGATTCCCATGTACCCCTTCTTTCCCATACATATACGGGTCTACCTGTCAAAATTTAGCCTTCCCTTGGCACAGAGAGGGCCCTGACTTTAAGGACAGGCCCAGTGCCTCTCAGGGGCCTTGCGAGTGCTACAGAGGCCTAACTTGCTAGCTGTGCAACTGATCCCTGGTGTTATCACTGATCCCACTGATCAGTGTCCCACTGATCTCAGCCCATCAGTGTTTTCACACGGGCCACAGGCCCAGTTTCCAGTTCTCCTGAGCCTCTGCTGCTCTCCCAGGAAGCAGGAGCACACTAAGACATCTGGCTATTTTTTGGATGCTTCTACAGGCAGGGTTTATTCTCCATCCCATGAATCTTTGGGGAGGAATCAGAGGAGGAGGACAGAGGAAGTCAGGGGAGGGAGTTAACAAGGGGACAGTAACAGTGGGGCATTAAGGACAGGGCTTGAGGCTTAGCAAATATGCTGGGGAAGGTGCTAATAATGTTGGAGGCTCAGAAACACAAGTTTCTTCTGTAGGCTTTGGGACGCTACTGGTTGGATCTCGCCTCATCATTCTAGCACTGGGAGTCTGGGAGAGGATGACTGTTTTCTCTACTGTGTTTTACCCAGAACCCTCCTTGACCTGAGCTTGGTTCTAGCCTTTCCCACCAGGCAGACTAGGAGATTGCCAGGCTAACTAGCAGAACTTCTGTGCTCTGCGTACAAGCTGAATACAAAGGCCTCTGGGTAGCCACCTCTTCAATACCACCAAAATGGTCTTTTGGGAAATGGCATTTCCCAAACTCTAACAACAGAAACATCAAATGTATAAAATGCTACATGTAGAGCCAAGGAAGTAGTTCAGTGGTAGAGCACCTGCCTAGCAAGCATGAGGCACTGGATTCCATCCCCAGTACCAAAAAGGAAAGAAAAAAAAAATGCACATAGGGATCCCACTCCTTCTAAAATATCGCAGCTGTCACCCATTCCTCACAGGAGCAATGAGCATTTCTGGGTTTCTCTGGCCCCAGGGTTTCCCTGCCAAGAATCCAAGCTGATTCTTTCCCTCCAGATCTCCCTAAAGGGCATCCTGCCCCTGGCCCTAAGGGACCCAACCTTGGTTGCCCAGGGCTTCTCACTTCTCCTTCCTTGCATCTCTTTCCAAGTTAGACCTGTGAGCCACCTTGCAAACTACCTCTGCTGCTCTGGGGAGCCCAGGAGGCCGGGAAAGCCCCAGGTCACCATCTCTGGCTTTGTCCCCAGAGGACCGGAAGCTGTTTGTGGGGATGCTGGGAAAGCAGCAGGGTGAGGAGGATGTCAGACGCCTGTTCCAACCCTTCGGCCACATCGAGGAGTGCACAGTCCTGCGGAGCCCAGATGGCACCAGTAAAGGTGATCTGGGCTGGCCCCTGTGACATTTTCTCTCTGTGGCATGTGTCCCTTTGGCCTCTGGGGCTAGAGCCACCTGATCCCTCTCTCCTGCCCAGGCTGTGCCTTTGTGAAGTTCGGGAGCCAAGGGGAAGCCCAGGCGGCCATCCAGGGTCTGCACGGGAGCCAGACCATGGCGGTGAGGCGTGGGCTGGGTGAGCTGGGGGGTGGGATGGGCTCATCTCCCCATGTACGTGTGCAGGGACCCAGGTCACAACTGGATGGGTCAGGACTGTGGCTTCCCTGCCCTGCCCGCCAGGGCGCCTCATCCAGCCTGGTGGTGAAGCTAGCGGATACTGACCGAGAACGCGCACTACGGCGCATGCAGCAGATGGCCGGCCAGCTGGGCGCCCTGCACCCTGCACCCCTGCCCCTTGGGGCCTGCGGCGCCTACACCACCGCGGTAGGTGACTGGCTTTGGGGACAGCTGTCCAGGATGGGGATCTGGGAGGGGTGCTCTTACAGACTCCCATAAATGACCTTTTCCCCCCCAAGATTCTGCAGCACCAGGCAGCCCTGCTGGCAGCAGCCCAAGGTCCTGGCCTCGGCCCAGTGGCAGCTGTGGCAGCCCAGATGCAGCATGTCGCAGCCTTCAGCCTGGTGGCTGCACCTCTGTTACCTGCAGCAGGTAGGGCACTCTGGGATTGAGCTGTAGCTGGGAGGACCGGGTGTTCTGTGCCTGACTCAGCCTCCTCTTCCGCCATCAACAGCCAACTCCCCACCTGGAGGTGGCCCAGGCACCCTCCCTGTTCTCCCTGGACCCATCGGGGTTAATGGATTCGGCCCCCTGACCGCTCAGACCAATGGGCAGCCGGGCTCTGACACGCTGTACAATAATGGGCTCTCTCCCTACCCAGGTGGGCCACTACAATGGAGTGGGGAGCAGGGGTTTAGGGGAGGCAGGGCCCTTCTTCTGGGGAAAGGATTCCCCTCTTTTCCCTCCACTCTCCAGGCTCCCCAAGTCTCTCCCTTGGCCCTGCCCACCCACCTTCACCGTGGGCCTGGCCCCTCTCTCCCCAGCCCAGAGCCCCGGCGTGGCTGACCCCCTGCAGCAGGCCTACACTGGGATGCACCACTATGCAGGTTTCACTGGGCACCGCGCGGGCCTGGGGGGTGACGGGCTCCAGAAAGGAATAGGGAGATCACGGGGTCTTAGGCTCCCATCTTACAACTGGACCTTTCCATCTGCTCATGTTCAATTCCTCAACAGCCCCTCTTGGGGTGAGGATTATGGTGGACTGGGTTGAATTGGTGACCAGGGATACGGGGCCCTGCTTGGGGTTGGCTGTAGGGTCAGTGCCCACTCCCAATGTGTCTCCAGCAGCCTATCCATCGGCTTATGCCCCAGTGAGCACAACTTTCCCCCAGCAGCCTTCAGCCCTGCCCCAGCAGCAGAGAGAAGGTGAGGAACTGCGGTTGGGGATCAGGGCCTGGTGGGGCTAGACCAAGGCCGTCCCCTAAACCAGCCTGCTCCTGTCCCTGCAGGGCCCGAAGGCTGTAACCTCTTCATCTATCACCTGCCTCAGGAGTTTGGGGATGCGGAACTCATACAGACCTTCCTACCCTTTGGAGCCGTGGTCTCTGCCAAAGTCTTTGTGGATCGCGCCACCAACCAGAGCAAGTGTTTTGGTGAGCCGAGCCCCTTCCCAGGAGCTCTCTCCATCCTAGCCATGCAGAGGTTGTCCTCCAGAGCCTTCCTAAGGCAGTGATTTCCAAAAGCTCAGAGTACAGCAGGTCACACTTTAGTGAGGAGGATACACCTAGGTCATGAACAAGCTTTATTTCAGGTTCATCTGAGAAACTCAGGTATCTAGAGGGTACTTGAGCAGGTGAGGGCTTTGGAGTTTGACCAAAGCAAGTGTTGTCTGGTCTGGGACCAGAGATACCTTCAATTCCAACTGTGATTCTGAGGGCCACACTGGTAGTAGAGGGAGACAGCCAACCTGGACTAGAAAAAGATGGGAAAAAATCCCAGCTGACAAGCTGTCCCTTTCTCAGACAATCGCTTCCCATCTTTCCAAGAATCACACCTTTAGGACTCAGGCAGTTTGCCCTTACACATCCACATCTCTGCCCATGCTCATGCCTTTGCATAAACAATGGAGAGATTTGGGCTGGGGATATAGCTCCATGGTTCTAGTGCCTGTCTTGCAAGTGCAAGGGCCTGGGTTTGATAACTGGTAACTACATAACAATACTGGGCATGGAGACTCACCCCAGCAGCAACCAGTACCACATACCACACTGCCGGGCGTGGCAGCTCACGCCTGTAATCCCAGCACTGGGGAGGCAGAGGTAGGAGGATTGCTGTGATGTGAGTTGGAGGCTGAGCTCGGGCCAGCCTGAACTACAAAGTGAGACCTTGTCTCAAAAAAAAAAAAAAAAAAAAAAAAACAATGGAAAGATCTGTCTGATGGCACTGGCTTGTGGGGGTTGGGAGATGAAGGGGTCAGGGAAAGGCAGTCCTGCCAGGTAGGATTCCCCATTAACCACTGTGCCTGCACCCCGTCTTCTAGGGTTTGTTAGTTTTGACAATCCAACCAGTGCCCAGACTGCTATTCAAGCCATGAATGGCTTTCAAATTGGCATGAAGAGGCTCAAGGTCCAGCTCAAGAGGCCTAAGGATGCCAACCGGCCTTACTGATCTGCTCTCACTGACCAGCCACAGAAAGGTGAGTCCTCCGGATGCTAGGCATGATCCGTCCCACCTTTTTTGTGCCTTTTGGGACATTGAGGACACCCATCTCTGAGAAGGTCTGAGATACAGAAGAGGGCCTAGAAGCAACCTGTGGACAGAGACTGTGTTTCTCCTTCAGCCTGAGACTGACATACATTAGACAGAATCCCAGCTCCATATTCTGGAGAGACAAGTGCAGCCACATTTAACTGGTCCCACTCCAGTAAGTTCTGGATAGAGTAACCCCGTCATGGAGAGGACCAGAGGAAGGGGGTATGGGCCAGCGTGGGATGGGTCTTGTGGGTCACGTGTTCGGGCTTTTTACCCAAAGTGGCAAAGAACCACGGAGGAGGAGTTTTAATGTAAAGAGACAAGATGTATGTCTGGGATAATGGCAGTGAATGTGCAGAGGAGAGGACAGCAGCAGAGATGCTCCGGAGTGGGGATCTGCGGGCTCTCTGCCATAAGCAGAGAGATGTTAAGTTCTGGGTTTTTGCAGGGCCAGAGGCTCCTAGGAGCCCCCTGTAACTGTAAGCAATTCTGTCTCTCAAGAGCCATTTGGAGTCACTTGACTTGAGCTGCACACAGGGCCTCCTGCAGGGCTGTTGGCTGGGGCCATCTGCCCGGGGACTCAGGGTCTGGGTTTGGTGTGACAGGCTGTTCCCAGGAAGAGAGCCAAAGCACTCGCCTGAGTGACACTCAGGGCAGGCTGCTTCGGTCTGGCCCCTGGGGTGACTTTTGCCTTTCTTCTCCCCTTCCTCATTAACAAACACCCTAGGGCAGACACTGAGGAGTGAGAAGAAAGGAAAAGCACAGAAATGCTGGCGTGGCCCTTCCTACGGGAGCAGCTGCGGATTGATGGAGTCGGATCAGACCCAAGGCTGGCGCCTGGGGCTCAGGCCACTGGATGATGGTTCTGATCAAGTGGGTTGCTCTGCACCTGGCCTGCGGTGGAGCGCTCAGGCCAGCAGAGCAGCCAGGAACCAAGCATTGACTGTGTAGGGAGCAACCGAGGGCCTGGGGGTGCCAAGGACTTCCCTGCCAGGGGAGCCCAGATTTACTTCTTTCAGAACCATATCATTCCTTAGAGTTTAGGGACCAAAGGACTACTGCTTTTTTAAGAATATATATATATATATATATCTCTATATAAATTAAAGAGACAAAAAAAATTAAGAGAAACAAAGAAGTATAGAGTCTCATAAAAGCTGCCTTTAACTATCCCTAGGAGACAGGGTGAAGGGACCCTCGCCAAGCCGAGCCCAGGCAGAGGAGCCTGCAGAAAGATCGTCCCGTGTCTCATCCTCCTTCTCCATCCCTTTCCCTTTTAAAGCCCAGCTCACCTGCAGGGCACCAGTGGGCTGTGGGAGCAAGCAGTGAACCCGCAATCCACAGCGCAGACTCAGATAGCCCCGACGAGGCCCCGGGAGAAGTTCAGGCCCGCATGGCCTTTGTGGTCCTGAGTAGTTCCCCTGTTCAGCAGGAGAGGGGACCGGCCACCTTTCCCTTGCAACCCCTGCTTCCCTAACCAGGAAGAAAGAGAGAGGGAGTTGGGGCCACTTGAGCCTTTTCTTTCCAGCCTAGATAGACAGAGGCCTTCCCTGTGTCCCCTCTCCTTGAGCCGGCCCCATGTCCTCTTGCTCCGGGCCACCTTCTGTCTCTTAGTCGAAGTTTGTCTACCTGTAAAGTAGTTTCAAGATTCGTATAGAAGGCTGTGGCCACAGGCGGGAAGGTTCGCGACTGTATATACTGCCATTGAGGAGGGGGTCATTTTCACTACATAGAAGCTTCAGAATTAGAGGTCCCTCTTTACCTAGGACCTGGGAGGGAAGTAGATGTTTTGCCAAAATACTTCTTCATTCCTTTACGAAGTACATCTTTCCTATGCAAGAGTGTCTCCTATGTGCTTACCCAAGGTGGTTCTAGATGGTGAGCTGTGTTTGGCTTAGAAGTGATGTGTGCTCTGTCTGTCCGTCTTTGTTTGTCTGTTGTATACAGTGGGTGCCATATAAAACTGATCCGTGGTGGTGCTTCCTGCCTGCTTCTGTGAGATGGGCCAAGATTGAGCCTAGAACACCGGGACGCACCTTGCCGTGGTCAGCCTTTCTCAGGCCTGCAGGGCCTTGCACATGTTTTACCTGGGGGAATCGTTGCCCTCTGCCCCACAGACACGGATCCACCTAGTCCCAGCCCCAGATGTGTTGGAGTTTCTCCAGATGCTGCCGAGGCTGGAGATCTGACCTTTGATTTGGCATCGCTCAGACAGCCAAGGACATGGGCTTGGGGTTGGAGGGTTCTTCCTTCGTAAGAGTTTCTAAGAAAACTTGTTCCCACCTGCTTCTCTGTCTTTGGCTCGTTTTTGGAGGTCATGGAAACGAAGAATAGACAGGACAGTAACACTACCAGGTAAGGTGCAGGGTGTCTGCAAATAATTTCCAACCGAGAGCAGAGCCAGGGTACACCATCGCAGGCATGAGGCACAGACACTGGTGCACAGCACCTGGTCGTGTAAACAGACACTCACCTGGAGGTGCCGAGCACTGTGCTAGGTGGTAGGGAGCGACATCCATATGGACCAGAATTAAGGAGAAAGAGAGACCATCGACACAGTTACAGTGGAGTGTCACAAAGGTCTGTGCTAGTGAGGGGACCACCTGGCTCAGGCTTCACTCCTAGGGATCTCAGGTGATGTTGGGAGGGAGGCTGCGGGAGCAGAGTCAGCAAGGGCGTACTGGAACTTTTGGACAAAGGCTTTGGATCACTGCATCATTTAAAAACCAGCAAGAAATGATACTGATTGCCATTAATATTAATGTCCATAGATAATGGGCAGATAACAGGCATACAACAAGACCCTCTTCCCATTCTCAACTCTGACCTGAACCTTTACTCATACGACGCTCAAAGCAAAATGGCATTTAAAGTATTTTGCCTCCTACTTTGACGCAAGCTAGGGACTGGCAGGGTGGACAACTCCAAACCTGGAGGCGCTGCCAAAATATGATGTGAGGCTTATTTTTATAGGGTTTTAATATTTTTAAGAGTGGTTAAAACATTGCTTCTCGGCCTTTTGGCAAAGATGAAGTGTAAGAGTAGTTAAAACAAAACAAAAAGAAAATAATTCAGAGGTCCTGTGTGCTCACAAAACAAAATATCTTGTTCTCTAGACAAAAGTGTGCTGACTCCTGGTGAAATCTTGGAAGTCACCTTATAATGTCACGTAACAATGACATGATGTTTGTGTCTGTGTGTGTATGTATTCCTAGTCTGGCCCTCTCAGGTGCAAGTGGCACACCCCAATTCAAACATGTATAAACCAGGAAGCTATCACTTGATTATACACTGACCAGTCAAAGGTGGTATCTGCCTTCACGCATGGCTAGATCTAGGGGTGCAAGTGAGGACGTTTTCATCTCGCCACTCGGCTTCCTTCTACAGGTTGCTGTATTAATTCTCGATCTAAAATCCCAGGGAAAACTTCGGCCACCGTTGGACCTTCAGAATGGAAGTAGAGGCCAGCACACTGACAGCTTCACTAGGACTGAGAGGTCCTTAGTAGAGGGACGATGGCAGATAAGTAACATGCTCATTAGATTTCACTCTTCATGGCACCCACCTGTACTTTTCTTGACAAACATACAATTTAAAAAAATCTGTCTGCCTCTCAACACAGTGATCCTAGATCTAATCAAAAACATACATACTCTTTTGTCTGTTTTTATTTATTTATTTGAGACAGGGTCTCGCTTTGTAGTTCAGGCTGGCCCTGAGCTCACCCTCAAACTCACATCACAGCAATCTTCCTGCCTCTGCCTCCCAAGTGCTGGGATTACAGGCGTGAGCCACCACGCCCAGCACTGTGGTATGTGGTACTGATTGCTGCTGGGTGTGAGTCTCCACGCCCAGTATTGTATGTGGTTTCCCAGGATCCAACCTGGGCCCTTGCGTGTGCAAGACAGGCGGTGGAACCACTGAGCTAAATCCCAGGGCTATTTATTTATTTTTTTGAGACAGAGTCTCACTGTGTTCCCAGGCTGACCTTCAACTTGCTACATAGCCCAGGTTGGCCTAAAACTTGGCAGTTTTCCTCCCTCATCCTAGAGTGCTGGGATTATAGGCATGTGTTACCATGCCTGACTCACTTCTTTATTTCTTCTTCTTCTTCTTTTTTTTATTAGGTTTTTTGAGACAGGGTTTTGCTTTTTGTAGTTCAGGCTGGCCCTGAGCTCAGCCTCACATTCACATCACAGCAATCCTCCTGCCTCTGCCTCCCGAGTGTTGGGATTACAGGCGTGAGCCACCATGCCCTGCACTGTGGTATGTGGTACTGATTGCTGCTGGGGTGAGTCTCCATGTCCAGTATTGTATGTGGTTATGGGGGATCGAACCCGGGACCTTGCGCTTGGAAGACAGGTGCCGGAACCACTGACCTAAATCCCCGGCCCCAATAACTGACTTACTTCCTAACAAAGGACAAAGCAGTTTCATATCTTGGGGCCTTAGTCAGTCTAGGGACCCTTCGTGGTGTGGAATTTTTTTTTTTCTGGTACTGGGGATTGAACCCAAGAAGCCCAGCTCTTTCTATTTTGAGTTAGCATCTCACTAAATTATCCAGGCTGGAATCAAACTTGCAATCCTCCTGCCTCGGCCTCCAGAGTAGATGGAATTACTGATGTGCACCACCACGCCTGGCCTGTGATGTACAGTTCTTGTTTTTTTTTTTTTTTTTTTGAGACAGGGT
>PVIR01040594.1:0-13256 GCA_004026965.1 Petromus typicus | reverse complement strand
TCAGCTGTTATGGACAATTTAACTACTTTCAACAATTTTTGAGACAAATTTCATTCAAAGCATACAAAACATCTAAAATTTTTAAATGTCCCATTCTAATTTTTATACTTTATGTGCAAATTAATAAATTAAACCCCACTTATACTTTACATTATTTTTTGCCAGTAGTAAGGATTTAGATATAGTTATTTGATATTTTAGTACTATTTATTACACTGCACTAAGAAAAAAATTAATAATATATAATATATATATTATATATATATAAAATATATAAAGTAGGGTGGCATAATTTACACAAAACTTGTAATCTGTGCAAATAATACCAAAGAATTGATATATAAGATTTCTTACTTCAAATACTGGAATCTTTGAAATGCACTAATTATTTGGGATGTTCTCAGAGATAATGGAGTGATGTTACCAGAATGTAAAATATGCATGTGCTACCTTTGAGGTGAAGCATGAAGTTATTATTTTCTGTGGTAGATCCTCGTTAGCACCGGCATCGATGAGACAAGGAGTGAGTGTTGGTATGGCCCAAAAGTATAAACATTTCTAATTTTTCCCCCTTATGTCTAATAGTCCATTTTATTTTTTAAAACACATCTTCTTTATTAAGTCACCAGGTGATGGGCATTTGGACTGTTTCAAAGATTTAGCTGTGACAAACTGAGCTACCATAAACATGAGTGCACATAGGTCACTGTGATATGATTCTTTTCATTCTTTCATGAATATACTGAGGAAGGAAATAGCATGGAATGGGATCTCTAGTCCAAGCTTCTTAAGGAATCTCCACACTGATCTCCATCGTGATGGCACCAGTCTACATTTCCACCAACAGTGGAGGAGGGTTCCTTTCCACTCACAGCCCCACCAGCACTTGTTGTTGGAGATGCCAGTCTGATCATAATCATATAACCCATCATCAGTACGCTAGAGCCATGTTATTACTGAATGGCCAATTCTGTTATCTTAGGTAAGATTGGGCTTCTGTTGAAATACCCCCAAATTTCAGCAGATAAAAGAACAAATATTTCTTTCTCCCCAGGTCCATAATGAATTGAACAGGCATCCTGATACTTCATGGTGATTTGATACTCAGAGGGATGACAGAATCAGCTACTGTCTCAGAGGTTACAAGTTACCGACCAAAGGGAGAAAATGAGTTCAGGGACTTTGCACTAACAATTAAATCTGCCACATCAGAAGTGATCTACACTTTGATTCCAACTCATAGCTGCAGTTTGTCACCTAACTGAAATGGGACATTTTATAATTGCATAGTACAATACTATATTATTGCATTTTAATTTAAATTTCCCTAATCATGGATTTTGAACAAATTTTCAAGTAGGCTTATTGGCTTTGTGATAAATCTTCTTTAATGAATGGTTAAATTTTCCCACTTGTGTTTTTGCTACTGTGCTATATTAATTCATAGTATATTATGGATATGAGTTCTTCGGCAGATATGTGTTGTGTAAATGCTTCATACCAATCCAGTTTGCCAACTGATTTCAATGGTGTATTTTGATGAGAAGGGACTTTCAACTTTGAAGAAATATAATCCTTTTTACTTTATTTGTGTTACTCTGTATTTAATCAAGTTTTATTAATCTTTCCAAAAATCACTATTTTTATTAATTTGATTGTATTTGTTTTCTGTTCATTGATTTTTAGTTCTTTTATTGTAACCTTGTAACAATTTGAACCATTTCACCTCCTAATTTAACTAAAGTCATATGTTTTCTCCATAAATTTCTTTTCCACCTAATTTTACATTGTCTTCTCATTATTTCTTTGTCCCACTCAAACACATTATAAACCTCACAGTGTACTATTCTATTTTTTACCTTAAACATTCTATTTTTTAAATTAACAAAAGATACTCTGCTGTACATTTACTCAAATGTCTGTGATGTCTTGAGCTGTTCAGTTCTTTGTGTAACTCCAAGTGTCTCTTCAATATGATTTCTCTTCAGAGGTAAGAACATCATTAACATTTCTCATAGTGCAGATCTGCCAAGACTTCTCTCGGCTTTAAACTTGAAAATATCTTTGCTTTCACTTATCTATTTTCAATAGATGCAAAATACTGTATTTATGGGATTGTTAATTTTTTTACACACTTTAAATAATCTGCTACATTGTCCATTGGCCTCCACTGTTTCTTGGGCAGTTGTATGTGCACCATACAGCAGGAAGTGTATCACCATTACCTACTACTAATATGTCCTCTAATATGTCCTATTTTCTCATGTTGTTTCAAGATTTTCTCTCTCTGTTCCCTAATTTTGGTAGTTTGATGACGATATTCCTAAGTGTGATTTTATTTGTATATATTTTATTCTTGTACTTATCCTCACGAATGCCAAGTTCCATGAACATCTATGTTCTTTACCAGTTTCTGGGAAAGTTTAGCCATGATGTCTTCAAATATATTTTTCTGCCTTTCTGTCTCAGTCTCTCTCTCTCTGTCTCTCTGTCTCTGTCTCTCTCTGTCTCTGTCTCTCTCTCTCTCTCTCTCTTTCTGTCTCTCTCTCTGTCTCTCTCTCTGACTCTCTCTCTCCTTCTCTCTCTGTCTCTCTCTCTGTCTCTTTCTGTCTGTCTGTCTCTCTCTCTCTCTCTCTCTCTCCCCCATTTTCTGGAATGCCAGCTTTCTGCCCTTTACATCATTCCATGTTTTCCTACATGTCACTGAGATTACTATTTTTTCCAATTTTCTCTCTGCTCTACTGATCTCTCTTCATGATGATTTCTTTTAAGATTTCTAATCTAATATGCATATCCCACATATCCAACTCAAATATTTTTATTTCAGATAATATGCTTCAATGTTACAGTTTCCATTTGATCCTCTTTTAAAGCTCCCATTTCTCTTCTGAAATTGCTCATCTGTTCACTCATGATGGCATATTTTTCTTCCAACCCTTGAAAATATTTAGAATATCTTTAGAAACATTTCTCTGTTGGTCTAACATTTGAGTTATCTTGCGGCTGGTTTCTATTTATTGCTTTTTATCTTATCTATGAATCACATTTTCCCATTTCTTCACATGTCAAATAATTTTTCTTCTGCACTGGTCATACTGAATTATGCATTTTAATATTCTTGATTCTGTCTTTTCTTATGGAGTATTAACTAGTCTTCTACCGGTCAATTAACTTGATTGTACTCAAACTCGGGACTCTTTCTCATAAATAGCTGAAACTCCCACTCTGAAATCTAGTCTGCTGGAATCTGCATGGTAGGATGCAGATGGGGTTGGTATGCTGCTTTGGGAACTTACAGCTCCCTTAGCTCCTTACTCTCTAAGACTCTTTCCCTCGATTTTTATCTACCTTGGTAACATTGAACTCCACCATCTTATTCTTCAAGCTTATCAGCCAACCATTCTTCGGTTGCTAAAAAGGAAACAGGGAGACAAGTCAGCCCAAGGACTGAACAAAAGTTAAATGAAGATAATGGTGTGTTAGAGAGCAACAAACACCCTCAGCAAGGAGCTGATCATTTAACTTTAGGACTCGGAATCATTAGAAAACCAAAGGGCTCTCAGTGGTAATCCTCCATAGTGACTGGGTGAGGGGTGGTCGTGGGACATAGCCGCATATAGGAAGCAAGCTACAATGCAATCCATTGCCAAGTTTAAATTCAGGCCAGAAAAGACAAACATTCTATCTCCAGAGAAAAAGCCAGGCCCAGCTTCGGCAGCATTATGCAATGGCTGGATCTGAAAGTCTCTGCTAGCTCTAAGTACTCCTTGGTGCCTATACCCAAGGCAGATCTGAGGTCTGATTGCCTTCCTTATGTCTGTCAGTGTGAGCAAGGCATGTCTCACACAGTATAGACTTACCACAGCCTGGGACAAACAGAAGGGCCCCTGGAATACAACCATACACCTCCCCAAACCACAGGTAAGCAGACTAGGTAGAGAAACTGACTTGCTGGACTCCAAAGCTGTCGACCCTGGATAGGAACCACTCATTCATAAAAAACAAAAAAAAATCCATTTTGGACTCATTTTCATTGTTTTTCTTCCTTCTTTCTTCATTATTGCTTTTTCCTTTAAATTTTCTGTTTAAAAAATTTATGTATTTATTTACTTTTTGGTACCAGGGATTGAATTTGTGACCTTACTCTTGCAAGGCAGGTGCTGGAACCATTGAGCTGAGTCCCTGGCCCATTCCTTTCCATTTTTCCGTTTTTTATTCTCCACATCATTTCTTCTTTCACTGCCACTTTTCTTTTACTTTCTACTTTTCTCTTTTTTTTCTATTACCTTTATGTAATTTTATAAATATCTTTCTAGTTCTTAACAAGGTCTTTTGTTTCACTTTTCCTCCCCCTTCTCCTCCCTGATTGTCTAGTTTTTCAAATTTTTCTTTTTGCTTTTCCCATTCCCAGCCCCCTATGTCTTGAATGGCATAATATTAAGCTTCATTAATCTTTAAATAGTTAACTACGTATTTCTATGGAATCCTTGTATAGAATCTTTTACCATTAATGGAGCTACATTATCACATTTATCACATAGTGACAATATGTCAGTGTTGTCATAATGTTTATACCACATTTCTGGACTCATTTTCTATGAGATGGTACATTTATTCTTACAGTACATCAATAGATTTTTTTTTTTTTTGGACAATACAGCTATGGCTGATGTGCTTCATATGTCCAGGGTTGCATAATTGTTGCTAGTATGGGTTTTTGCACTATGCCAACACCAGCACCTTTGTGACAGTGACAATACTATGGCTCATTCTCAGGGAACTGGGTGTGGAACCAATTGCACTGTGTCCCCCTCTCAAATTAACAGGGATTCTCAGAGTTTGAGGAAGAGGCAATAGTTAGCCATGTCTGGAGTGTGTCACTGAAGAGCAGACTAAGTGAAGGGATCTCCATGCTTCCAACAAAGTCTTTCCACTATAAGCTTAAAAAACTCAGCACAAAACAAACAAATATAATAGAAACTTATTCCAACTTAAATCCCAAATCACTCAAGGCCAATTCAAGAGATATCAAGGGAAATAGCAAAAGCCACACACCAGAAATCTTCAAGAGAATAATAAAGGAGACATTTAAAAATGGGTTGAAGAGCTGTTCAGTAAAATCACAGAAGACAGAACAGAAAAGATGATATAAGTAGTAAACAAAATAATCAAGGAGCTTACAGAAAACATTAATAAAAAGTGACTGAGCTGAAGAAAATGATAATAAAAAATCACTGCTCAATAAGCAATTAAAGTTCATGAAAAAGTTTAGAACAGAAATGCAGGAAATTAAAAATTATATTGAGGCTAACCACTGCAGACATGACCAATATGAAGAAAGAATAACAGAACTGGAGGATAGGTATGCTTTCAAAGATCAACCATTTGTTTTAAAATGAGAAGACAGAGAACATAGAGACTTAAAAATAACAAGAGAATGGGAAAAATAAATCCAACAGGTATAAGAAGACAAATAAGTGAAAAATTAGAAGACGACATGATTGGTGTGCAAAACATATTATCAAAAATAATAACAGAAAATATCCAAAATATAAGGAAAGAATCAAATGTACATAGAAATGAGGCGTGCAGAGCCCTAACCACCATGATCAAAACAGAATCTCCCCATAATGCATTACAGTCAAAACACTAGAAGACCAGCACAGGGACAAAATCTTAAAAACTATTAGGAAAGAATAATAAACTATTCATAAAGGTAAATCCATTAGAATTATAGGAGACTTGCCAACACAAACCTTAAAGGCCAAGAGAGTTTGGAAAGAAGTGTTTCAATTCCTAAAAGATAAACATTTCCAACCCAGATGTACAGATCTTAAAATTTTTTCTTTCATTCATGATGGAATAACATGTTTTTATAACAAAGAGCACATTAAGAAATTCATAATCAAACCTGAATTCCAAGAAATCCTCAAAGATACCTGAGAAAGAGACAATAAAGACAAGAATGCTAATGAGTCAAACAGAATAAATAGATCAGGCAGGTGATCAGGCAGTTAAGCAGGAGGGGGGAAAATAAACAACAGGAAAATAATGTCATAATAGGAATAAGTCAGTATCTTTCAGTAAAAACTTCCAAAGTGAAAGATCTCAATGGTCCAATCAAAAAAAAGAGGTTAGCAGAATGGATCAAGAAAAATAAACAATATTCAGAATAAAAGAAACATATTTATTAGAAAAGAAACTGTCTGATTAATATTCAAAAGATGGAAAATAATATTCCATGCAACATGAACCAAGAAAAAAGCAGGATTTCTACCCTAATTTCAGACATAATGGATTTTAAACTAATGTTGATCAAAACAAAGAAGAACACTATATATTGGACATTGCATAAAGGAATAACAAAGAAGAGATATCAATTATAACATGTATACACCAAACATTGGCATGCCCAATATCATAAAGCTAACACTAAAGTATATAAAAGTAATATAATAAACATAATTATAATGGGGAACCTCAGTATCCATTGTTACCAATAGACAGGTCAACGAGATAAAATACTGTTGTTAATTGAACATTATAGACATCTCATTAATCATTATAAAAATGTGTTTCTACCTCTTTAAATCAATCTTCTGATTGGTGGAGTTTATTGTATATTAAAAATAACTCCTAGTTATTGTATATCCTATGTAGTTAAAAACGTTGAGGTATATTTTCATTTGTTATGTTGTATTTAACCTTTCAAAATTTGTCTTTGCATTTTTATTACAATACTGTGCTTTTGGCCAAGGTTTTGGAGTCAAAGACAAAGGGATATGTAGGTAAAAGCCAGGCTTTCACTAAAGTTCAGCCAGGCTCGCTCACTGTGACCTCGCCTCATGGTGACTCCACCTCATTGTGACTTCACCTCAGCCAAAAGCAGGACTGCCTCTTCAATCTGCAATGACCGCCTCTGCGCATGCGTCAACCAATCCGCGACCCTCCCCATTTGTATGTTTACACCCTCTACAGTTTACTATAAAAGCAGCTGAATTTGCATTAAAGACGGAACAATTCCCGAAATGTTCCCCGGAGTCTGCATGGTGACTCTGAACGGTTACTCTCCCAGTCCGGGCCCCCGAACATGATCCTTGGCCACATACTATCCAGACTCCGAGGACGACAACAAAATATCAACAAAGAAATATTGGGGTTGAACCATATTTTGAAACAAAAGTACTTGATGGATATCAACAGTGTTTCAGCCAACAATGACAAAAATGTAGGTTTTTCTCAGTAGCACACAGGACTTTTTGCAAAACTGACCACATGTCAGCCCACAAAGTGTGCTTGAGTAAATGCAAAAGAATGAGAATTATCCCATACATACTGTCAGACAATATTGCAATGAAACTAGAAATCAATCACCAAAGAAACCATATAAATTATGCAAACACATGGAAATTAAACAATAACTTCTTGAATAATCAATGAATACAGAAGAAATAGTTGGAAGAAATCAGGGTTCTAAATATCAAGTTATGTTAATACAACTTACATCCCCAAGAAACGTTCATATCTGTGAATGCCCACATCAGAAAAACAGAGTGACCCAAATAAATAATCTAAAGATGCATCTAAAGTTCTAGAAAAACAAAAGCAATCCAAGTCCAGAGCCAATGAATGAAAGAAATTATAAAGATCACAGCAGAGGGCCGGGGATTTAGCTCAGTGGTTTCGGCACCTGTCTTGCAAGTGCAAGGACCCAGGGTTCGATCCCCAGTAACCACATACAATATTGGTCATGGAGACTCACACCCAGCAGCAATCAGTACCACATACCACAGTGCTGGGTGTGGTGGCTCACGCCTGTAATCCCAGCACTCAGGAGGCAGAGGCAGGAGGATTGCTGTAATGTGAGTTTAAGGATGAGTTCAGGGCCAGCCTGAACTACAAAGCGAGACCCTGTCTCAAAAAAAAAAAAAAAATCACAGCAGAAATTAATGAATTGATATCAAAACTATATGGACTTAAGGAATCAAAGATATTCTTTGTAAGAATTAATAAAATGGTTCTTGTGCTGCAGAGGTTTTGTACATAAAGCTTTTCCCTATGCCAGTGTCTCCAAGAGTTCTACATAACCTGTTTTGCAGCAGGGTTAGTATTTCTGTTGTAATGTTTAGGTCTCTAATCCACTTTGACTTTAGTGCATGGGGAAAGATATAGGTCTAACTTTAGCCTTTCCCAGGTTGAAACTCACTTTTTCCAGAACAATTTGTTAAAGAGGCTGTCTTCCCTCCACTGAGGATGTTTGGCTCCTTTGTCAAAGACGAGATGGCCTAGTATATCTGGAGTTGTTTCTAAATCTTCTAGTCGTTCCACTGATCCTCATATCTGTTACTTTGCCAGTACCGTGCAGTTTATAACACAATGGCTTTGTAGTATAGTTTCAAGTTGGAGATCATGATACTCCCTGCCATGTCCTTGTTACCTAGAATTGCATTTGCTGTTCTAAGGTCTCTTCTGTTTCCAGATGAATTAGAAATGTAGACTGGTGCAACCACTGTAGATATTCCTTAGAAAGCTGGGATTAGAGGTCCCATTTGACCCTGCTATGCCCTTGCTAGGTATACACAGAAAAGAATTAAAAGAGTCAGGCCGGTGATTTAGCTCAGTGGTTCTGGGGCCTGTCTTGCAAGCACAAGGACCTGAGTTCAATCCCCCGGTAACCACATACAATACTGGGCGTGGAGACTCACCCTAGCAGCAACCAGTACCACATACCACAGTGCCAGGCGTAGTGGCTCACGCCTGTCATCCCAGCACTCGGGAGGCAGAGGCAAGAGGATTGCTGTGATGTGAGCTGGAGGCTGAGCTCAGGGACAGCCTGAACCACAAAAGCAAGACCCTGTCTCAAAAAAAAAGAATTAGAAGAGTCATATCACAGTGACATATGTGCACCTATATTTGTAGCAGTTCAGTTTGTGATAGCTAAACCTTGGAAATAACTCAAATGCCCATCAACTGGAAAATGGACAAAGAAAATGTATTTTTTTATAAAATGGAATATTATTTGATCATAAAGAATGATAAATTTGAGTCATTTATACTCAAATGGATGTACTTTGAGGACATCCTCATAAGTGAAATAAACAGGTCACAAGTGTGTAAATACCATATCTTTTCTTTGGTATGAGACACTGAAGATGTAAATGAGTTCTACAATCTAGGATAGATATTATGAAATTGAAAATATGCAAAGGGAAAAGGGGTAAGAGTAATTAAAGAAGGGAAAGAAAACATTTGATGGTTAATAAAAAGGAAACAAAGCTTACTTATACAAGGAGCGAGGGGTTGTAGGGTGGGCAGGGGAATAGGATAAAACTAGAATTAAAACGTTTCATGTACTGGTACAAATTCTCCTTGTCGATTGTAATCATAACATGTATATAAAATGTACCAAGAAGATAAATTTTTTAAAAAAGAAATTTCTCATCCTATGTATAAAATATCAATAAGCCACTAAAAATGAGAATCTTAAAAATTAAGAACTCATCAAATGAAAAAAGAAAATATAAATTGAATAGGTAACCTAGCAAACTATTAGAATGTACTATGCAATAAACCTTCTCTGTAATAACTATGAAAGTGGTTTAAATTAAATAACTGATGAGGAGCAAGTGGGCCTTGGGGATGGGAGAATATAAGCGCAGATGTCATTTTAGCAGCTATGTGACAGTAAGAGAACTGCTTCTCCTCTTTCAGCCCAGTTTCTGCATCAGGCATTTGAAGTTAGTAATACTCTCACCTGGTAGGATTGTTGTCATCCTTAGATGACATAATGCATTAGTTGCTTAGTCCTGCAGCTGAAATAAGATATGTTCCTACTAAATGGTATTGTGTAGTGGCTGTTCCATACTAAAAGACCATCATCAAACTCCAGGGTAGTTTTCTCCTATGAACTGAAAGTTTTTTCTCTTTGATAACTTGGGCACAAGAAAACATTGTCATTTGAAGAAAATACTGAAGTCATTTGAAAGCAAGCAAAGACTCACTCCTAAAAGTATGGACCACAGAATTGAATATTGCAGAAAATAAATAGTCAAACACTTGGAATAAATAAAATCTAAAATAAACAAGAGGCAAATATAATCCAGAAGATGTAGCAGATATTTACAATACCTATTTTTTGCTCTTATGTGGTTGGTTTTTAACTGTTTGAAAAAATACATTTGATTCTATAATACTATGTATTCTAGCTGCCCACACAATTTCAAATACTCTTCTAGAATAGAAGTTATAAAGTAGATCTTTTTATTTCTATGCTGCATTTTTTCTACTAATTTCTAGAAAACAAACATACCAAGTCAGGGAGAAAGACAGAAAGGGAAAGAGAGAGGAAGTTTTGAATAAGTTAATTTGGAGATATTCCTAGTCATACATCTGCAGATTTTAAAGCTGTTCATGGGTTCAGGCCTCAAGTAAGAGTCCTGGGCAGAGACAGTGAATTGAGTTGCCAGTATATAACACTCAACATTTAAGTGCAGGAAACAGCCATACAGTGTGATACTCACAATAACTTTATAAGTACTACTATCTTCATTATATGCATAAACAACCATCCCAGAGGGGTCAACCAATAATCTGCCAGTAAGCAGAGGGATGGAATTTGCGTGCCTAACGTTCTGGCTCCTGGTCCATGCTCTGATCTTCCACTTTGCATAGTTATAGACTCATGATCTTAAAACATGATTTAATTAAAAGAACTGAATCTATAAAGTAGGAATGAAACCATGGCACTGTGGGGTCAATTAAGTGCAATGCTTCGAGGACAGAAGAGTTCTGGGTTGATGTTCAGGAGGGCCACGCAGGAGCCACTCACGGAATCTGTTTCGGTGGAGACACTGACCTCATCGGGAGGGATTTGGTCTCTGTGCAGTGTGGGATCGGCTAACGGACGGGAAAGAGTGGAAAGTGAGCTCAAAGGAAGTGGGGACAGTAATTGCAGACCACAGTTTTAGAACTTTTACCATGGCTGGGAACAGAGAGAGTGTTTTCAGGGAGTCGTTTGTAATTGAAGCATCTTGGATTTGGTTTGTTGGTAATGATTCAAGGGGACAGTAATTGGTGGTAGAAGATTCCTAAGAGAACACGGGAATAGGGACTCAAAGAGCAAGTTGGGCTGGCTCTGATTTCCTTCAGACAGGCAGAAAGGAAGAAAGAGCCGTGGGTACAAATGCACAGGAGAAGTGATCTTGTGGAGGGAAGAGGAAAGTGGCCAAGTCATTATATTTTGCCATGACCAAGTGTGAACCGAGATCATCAGTTCAGAGTTAGAATGAAAGGGTGGAATGTAGGGAAGAAAAAATAACAGATCATCTCCCAGATAGGCAAGCAAGCTTAAGTGAGAAATGTACTGATCTTTGAGTAAGCTGACGGCCATTTGGAAGGCCATAATCCTTAATTCCAAGATGAACCACGTATGTCAGTGTGGAGATTTTACTCTAGCATTGTTTACTTGCCCTGGTGCAACCTGGGAAAATCAAGATGTGATAACAGGAGTGGCATTTGATGAGCATTTACTTTGCATCATTCTCCTAAATGTTTTACATGTTGTGAATTCTAAACAACCCTGACTGGGACACTTGCATATTAAATATTAAAGAGGAGAGAGAGTTGAATGACTTATGCAGCCAAGTAATTTAAAAGGTGGGGAACTTTATCAGCAGATATAATGTCTTCAAAGTAGCAGGAGAAATGAGTAGGAGACAGCCACGGGGTGCTGGAGCACAAGGAATGCGCTGCCCCACCATTGGTCCTGGGATACTTGGTTTCAAGAACAGCAGGTTTTCACCTAGAATAGAGGCAGAAAGAACATCCAGGGAAGGTGCTGAGGATTCGGTGGGTTGTTGGACAAACGTGAAACACTCCAGGATATGCACATATAGGTTTAGCAATAAGGGAAGAAAAAGAGATCAAATTCAATTTGATAATGACCAGTCCTGTGGGAAAGAAAACGCAGGTGAAAACATCTGATAACTCAGGGAGGGAACTAAATCAAACATGGCTGTGAATGAAGCACAACATGGTCCTGAAGGGGTCTCCCTGGCCCCTGATCTGCGTCTAGCAGACTATACAGGATTCTCACCCTGCTGGCTGTCACCTAAGTCAGAATTCAAAGAGAAAATGGACTAGGAATTTAAATTTAGCAAGGATTTTAGAGACCAAAAGTCACTGCAAAGTGAGAAATGGGAAGTGTAAAAATGACAATGATCTCAGTTGCATTTCTGAATGGAGGAGATCGTTCTCAAGACAAAAACTCCAAATGAGTTCTAGAATTGTATGTTCCATATTGTGAAATAGAAAATACTCAAAATGAAATAGGATGAATGGGGGAAAATAATGAGATTATAACAAAAAAGAAAGGAAACAAAGTTTGTTGGGGGGGTGGTAGGGTGGGTAGCGCTATGGGAAAAAACGAGAATTAAGTTGTCATTTACTGGTAAATATGCTCATTGTTGAGTGCAATCATGGTATATGTAATGTACCAATAAAGATTTCAATTTTTAAAAAAAGATAAAAACTCCAGGACACCTACCACGTCCCTAAATCACAGAGGGCCTTTTCCTCTCCCTGACCCCCAAACTCATGCCAGGGTCTCTCACTGACAGAATTGAAACAAAGACTTTTCTGATAGGGAGTCTGGAACAATTCATTTCCTGATTCCACTTTCTGATTACAGAGAAGTAGAAGAAAAACAAGGCTGAATTACCAGAAATGAACACTACAATGCTGCAAATCACATGGGTGATGTCTTGCTTATTTTATTTATTATAGGTCTCCATTCTATTTCTTAATTAAAGTTTCATTGATGTAATGTGGTCTTTTTTCTCAAACTTTACACAGCTGGAACACATCATTTATCTCATTTGTAAGGAATTCCTAATATATTTATTTATACTCCTTTTGTTTATATTCCACCAATGTGAATCTAAACTGTAAAAAAAATGCATTGACTATAACAGGAAAATTTGGCATCTATTTTTCCCTTTTAAAATAATTTTGTAAAATAGTAAAGCCATAAAGGTGGGGATTTCAATTAGGAGAAAGGATGAAAGTATTTCCTTATTCTGAATTTCTCCTACGACCCATCATGCAAAAAATAAAAAAGAAATCATCAAACAACCTTTGTTCTGGGTTCAAACTGAAATTTTCAAAAATAATGTTTAATAACTCATCCTAAAACTTGGGGTGGGTAGCATGCTTAGGCCTCCATATCAAAACACTACCACGTGTCCTCACATGACCTC
>PVIR01040593.1:0-13239 GCA_004026965.1 Petromus typicus | reverse complement strand
TCTCCGAGGCCTTGTCCGCAAGAGCTCCACACCCTCTGATCTGAAAGGGAAGGCAGAGGCAACATCAGCTTACAGCTTTGGGCTGGTATGTTCTCAGTAGGATTTTTGTTTTTGTCTTTCTTCTGCCAGCCCCTTCCCCAAATGACCTTGTAATAATAACACACAAAACCTACCTGATTTAACTGTAGACCGTGGAAATGCCTCCCTCTCTTTGGTGCTCTATGAGCGACAGCGTCAGAAACAGCCCAGTACTGCTGCGGGAAGTAATAAAACAGTAGATTAGGCCAGGTGGAGAGCCGTCATTGCTCCTCAATCCTGCTTTCCTAACAGCAGCCAATAGGCTTCTCCTTGTGGTGGACTGAACATACGCTGTTTTCTTTTTCCCCTAAACAACGGAAACAGCTGCAGTTGCAAGTTACTGCTTGCCAGAACTTATTTCTTCATACTCACTCAGACATCTACACACTGAGAAAAGCTGATGGAAGGGAAAGGATACTTTGCTGCCCTCAAATTATAGGTGACTAAGGAATTGAATTCGTACTGACACTAGGAAAGAATCAAAGATATTGTTACCTCCGGTTATGTCAGGACTAGACAATGGAGTAGAATTGCTGTGGTTAGTTTAAATGTATATGCTCTATATCCTTTAAATTTTTTCCTCTGCATTACTTGGAGCTTCCACATCAATTAGAATATGACTCATTATGTACACTGTACTATAATTATCCTTCAAAAGAAATGCATGTTTTACCTGGTAGTAAAGTTCTCAGGGTGGGTTGGTGAGTTCAGGAGGTCTCTGCTGGTGGGTTTGCACCTCTGATCCTGGCCTCTTGGCTGACCCCTACATTGATAAATCATGTTTCCAAAGGTCTAGAAGCCACCAGCTTCATGCACAGTTTGACCTACTTGTATTGGAATGCTTCCCTATGGGTCCTTCTTGCCTTTCCAGTTCACATTTTTAATTCAGATCTTTAAGCCAAGCGAAATGAATGGGTTTTTTGTTTGTTTGAGGCAAGATCTCACTGCAAGCTGGCCTTGAACTAATTATTAGTCCCAGCTGGCCCTCAGCTCACTACCCTCCTCCTGCCTCAGCCTCCCCAGTGACAGGGGTACAGATAGGCTCCACCACGCCTCAGCAATGCTTTTCAAGAGTATCCCAATCACTCCCATTGTCTTATAATTATGGGTTGGGTCCAAGAATCTTGAGCCAAACCTGAGGTTATTCCAAATGGCTAATTTTTGTTGAGTATTAGAAAGTTTGGCATATAACAGATGCTCAGTAAGTGTCTATCAAATCCTGTTACATCTATACAACTTTATTTTAACTGAGGCAGTCTTTCAATACAATACTAATACAAAATGTCCCTGGCATGTGACACACTGATACAGTACCTTTTTGATAACAGATGACAATAAACTGTGTTGCTGATTATTACACCATCTCCTATGCTTAACTGATTTCCTGGATGACTCATCGATATTAAAATAAATATGCTGGAGCCTTACACTTGCCTGACCAGGATGCTTTAGAATCCAGAGTTGTCACTCCCTGAGCTACAAAGGTCTGTATCATATACCTGTTCTCTGGTCTTGGACACCAGCTTGATAGCTTAGCCCTAGAAGTTTCCTTTTAATGAAAGGAAAGAAAAAGAGGGAGAAGAAAGGGGTAATGACTTTTACTCTCATACTCAATTTATTCATATGAACAAATAAGAACAAAAAGATGTCACGTACACACTGAACTTTGAAAAATTCCATCCTGAGAACACTCTTGTCTTTTCCCCATGAGATGAAACTTTCCTATTTTTTTAACCTCTGGTGAAGAAACAGGAGAGATTGATGGGAGCATCCTTCTTTCAAAAGTCCTCCTTGTCACATCAGAGCAAAGGAAATTAAAATATCCAACCAATTCATCCATCATGATATGCCTCTTGTCTGCTCTTCATCTTTCTTCTACTTCCTAGATTACTAAATTTTCAGTCGCCCATTTTCATGTCCTGTGTGATGGTAAGAATATTTATAATACTCAAATTTGCTGTATCAGAAGACACTAGGGCTCAAGTACTTAATATGTGCTGTACACATAGGATCTGCAAGAACTTCATGGATATTAATGAGGGGTTATATTTTTCAAAAATTAGAATAGATAAGAAAAGTGAGGTTTAGGAAATCAGAAAGGTTAATTGTTCTCTTCTAGTAAAAACTGGAACTCCTGTGGCACCAAACCATTGGCTGCAGGACTCTAGCAAGGTCATCAGTCAGTAGGTTAGGTTACGCTGTGGTACTCTATGCCCCCAAACCTCAGTGGCTTATTTCTCTTTCAGACTATATGTCCCTCCCACAGTAGCCATGGCGTTATGCCACATCATCTTTACTCTACTATTCAGATGAAGAGAGAAATTTCTGTCTTGGTCCTGGCCAGTCTTTTGGCAGAGAAAAAAGAGCACATGGAAAATGATAAGCTTATTCCCATAGGCAGCCCATGCATCTGTCCTCACATTCTATAACTCAGAGTAAGTCTAACGGTTCTGTCAAATGGGCAAACATCATCTTTACACAGGAGTATTGTGACAGTGTGCAAGCTTCATAGGAAGAAGATCCAGTTTGCTCTGTTATCTCTGTAATAAAGCTTATAATGTAATGATTCTGAAAACCACTTTGCAATAAAGAAAGGCAAAGTCACAATTACAGTTCATACTTGCCTGCTACAGACACTGTCCATGCAGTGGTTCCTCATCAAAGCAACACACAAAGTTAACACAGCATTCTTGATCAAGTCATGGGTAATTGAGATTTTCTGAAAGACATTTACCAACAATGATCTAGCCAGTGATAGTCAACTGTTTAGAGTTTTCAGTGATACTCTTATAGGTAGGAAAGCTAGTTAGACATATGGCAGGCAGATAGATAGGGTGGGCCCTTGGAAAACTCACAAGAAGGGAGACTCCTACCAAAGGTCAGGGACATCAGCAGACCTTCTGGAAAACGGTGACTGAAAGGGCCTCATCCTTCAGAATAACTAAGTTCATGGGGAATCAAGATCTAGATCAATCCCCTCCCCAGGAATGTAGAAATTACCAATTCCCCAGGGTAAAGGGCCAGGAATTTGACCCACCTGGAGGAGTTTCCTGATCAGAAAGACCGTATATGACTTGATTTCTCATTGGACCCCATTTGATCAAGATTGCTTAAACAACTGTACTTGTCGAAATTCCATTGGTTTGCCCATTTCTTTTAAATCTTATATTGGAAGCCCCACTTTACCCAGTTGTTAACTGCTAATTTGTCCACCTCCTTGAATCTTATTGGAAGCTCCTACTTTGAGCCCACCTCACCTCATGATTTTGGGCCATAAATTCTCCCTGCGAAAAAACAACTCTGGGTTTACCCACCTTTCTGGGTTTCCCCCTTTGTCTCTCTTAGGCAGAAGCTTTCTTTCTGAAGAAAATTTTCCTACTCAAACCTCTGTCATTCCTAAAATTCATTCTTTGATTTTAGAGAACATGAACTTGCATTTTAAGTGGGGAGCTAGGCCCTGCTCTCTTGTGTCAATACAAACAGCGTGCTTGGGCGTGTGTGCCACATTTTTGTCACTACTTATTCTATGATCTTTCCACTAGAAATTCCATGAGGTTGACAAAGTCTAGGATTTCTATGAAAATACAGAAACTGCTGCTTCAGGATACAAGCCCAGTTTTGGTCTTTGTTGTTTAGTTAATTTTTTGTTTTGTTTTGTTTTCTCTTCCTCTTCTCCAAAAATTTAGTAAACCTGGGCAATTCTCTTTCAAAAATGGATTTGACCATTTTCTTTTTACATACAGAAGTTGCTTGAACACTTATAAATGGACTACCTTTTAGCATTTCCCGTAGGAATGAACCGTTGTCTCACTATGGGTGGGCCATCCTCTACCACGCACTAGACAAAATAGAGATTACAAATTATCAGATTCCACAGATTTCTATCACAAAGGAGATGCAAAATGCACAAAATATCTGCAGGTCCCAACTGTGTCATGTCTCAGAGAACCATGTTCTGCCCTTGAGTGTGTCCTACATCCAGCATTAGTAAGTCTTTCTCACGTCTCTTTTTTTAAAATGTAGGTGTCTCTTTGAAAATCCTATATGAGAAACTCATCACATGATTAATTAAAGAGCAAAACTAAAGTAAGAAAATAGGAAATAGAGACATAGATCTTTTGCAAAATGAAGCGGACCAAGGGATGAAGAGTCGGGGAGGAAGGATAGAAGATGGAGATGAAAAAAATAATTGAGATGTATTATGTACATGTACCAACTCCCCACTAGGAGTGTAATTGTTCTATACTGCAAATATTTACCAATGGAACTTTTAAAATATTTTAAATTACATTCTTAATAGTTATCTTAAAATTTAAAAATATTAATATACCTTTTAAATCTTGAACCAGAAATGCTGCTCCTGAAATCTCTTTATGCAGGAAGAAGTCTGAACCCTGGGGAAAATCCATGGATTTCTGATTTTCGTCCATCTCCTATTGTAAGAATCAGATTATTTACCTACATGTACTAAAACAAGAGCCTGAACATTTAGTCAGAGCTCTTGTAAAAACGTTGAAAACAATAGTTCAGAGAAGGTGACTGCAATTTATTAATGAATGATGTGTATACCACAGGTTGAGAACGCTTTATCTGAAATTCTTGGAGCCAAATGTGTTTCCAAACTCATCACTTTCAACTTTTTTTGTTTTTTAGATAGGGTTTTGGTTTTTTGAAACAGGATCTTGCTTTATAGATCAGCCTGGCCCTGATCTCACTATGTTTCCCAATACAGTCCTCCTGCCTCTGCCTCCCAAGTGCTGAGATACAAGTGTGAGCCACCATGTCCAGCATTGTAGTATGTGGTTACCGGGGATTGAACTTGGAACCTTGCAGTTGCCAGGCAGATGCTGGAACCACTGAGCTAAATTCCTGGCCCCCAGCTTTTTTTTAATAGATTTTTTTTTTTTTTTTGTAGTACTGGGGATCAAACTCAGGATCTTGTGCTTGCGAGTGAGGGACAATGCCCCTGACTACATTCCCAGCCCCATTTTCAAATTTTGAATGATAATATTGATATCAATATAGATATATATCACTCTGTTATTCAGACTGTCCTTGAATTCAATATGTAAACTGAGATGAAGGCCAGGAACCACTCTCTCATGACAATTCTGGGGTGACAAGCATGTGTCACCATGTGTTACCACTCCCACCTGCCTGCTACATTTAAGACTTATATAGAGGAATTCAGACAAGAGATTTGGACATGACAAAATTGGCTGGGAAAATAGATGTGACCTGTTAACTAGAAAACCCAGGACACATGCACACAATGATTCTCAAAGCCCTTCACATGGATTTCTCAAGAACTCAAGCAGGCTTTTGATAGGATGGCCTAACTGACATCAGTTCACATTGGGCTTTGGACTCTGTGCTCTTTCTTGAATGGTGTCACCATCATACTGCAGAGGGTAATTCTTTTCCTACTTTTACTTAGCCCAAATGCTCTCTGCAGAGCCAATAATAATTTCTATTATTAATAAACCTTTCCTACTCTTTATGTTTGCCTTGATCAATTCTTTGCTCAGGACAGGAAGAACCTAGAAATCACTTCCTGAAAAAGATATCAGATCTCAAAACCTGATAACATATTCCACTTCAAAACTGGTAATAGTATCTATAAAATATATACTAAATATCTCAGTATCAGAAACATCATAATAATAAGTGCAAAAATATAGACAAATAATTTTATGTGTTTATCTCTGATTTTTTTCTAAATGAGTTTGCTGCAAATTATATTGTGGGTTTCCAACTCTATGAGAATTTGATAATTATGGCTAGAGAACCTATATTTTATTTCACCAACTATAGAAATGATCCCTGAAAGTGTAGCCTTTGTATTTTATTTCATAAGTTAAATATTCTTATAAAGTGTTCTTTAGCATGCAAGATATAGGAAACATGTATATAGTACATTATAGAAGAGGAGAGAGAATCAATATCTGTTCGTATTTTTTAAATCTACTTATATAAAAAAGGAAAGATAAATTTAAAAACTAAGAGATTTTGATAAATCAAAAACCAAAAGACAAATCAAAAACTAATGAGAAGAGAAGGAACAGGGTGGAAAAGATGACAATAAAAATAAAAGCTCAACTTCTCTGAATATACCTTGACAAGATACCAAACTAAAATTGAAAAGTGTGCAGTCTTTGGGTCTGGGATTTACTTCAGTGGTTCCAGCATCTGCCTGGAAAATGCAAGGTCCCAGGTTCAATCCCTGGTAACCACACACCACAGTACCGGGAGAGGTGGCTCACGCCTGTAATCCCAGCACTCGGGAGGCAGAGGCAGGAGGACTGCAGAGAGTTCGAGACTAGCCTGGGCTGCATAGTGAGTCTGGGGCCAGCCTGCACTATAAAAGCGAGACCCTATCTCAAACCATAGTCTGCAGTCTTTGAAAGATTAAAGCAAAATGAAGCAAATGAATAAGCCAATTAGTGGAGAATGAAGCTGACAGCATGAACACACAGAGAAGGATTATTTCAGTGAGTCCAAAATTTAAATGAACAGCCTTTAGTGAGTAACCTCAGGAGGAAAAAAAAAAAAACCTGCTAAACTGTTTTTTCCATTATCATCTTGTTGGCAGTAGTGTTGCAGTTATTATTCCAACACTGTTGTTTGTATATTTTGAGATAAAGAAAATGAGTAAATATGTGAGTTGAGTTGGGAAGACTTTTAGCACAAAAAAAGGTGGTGTAAAGGTATAATTGAAGAAGCAAAGAAAAACAGCTGAGAACGTGAGCTGGAAGTATCAGTATACATTTAACAACTACACTGAGAGGAAACAGTAACTGAGGAAAGAAGAAAAAGTGAGGAGAGACTTAATAAAGGTGTTAATTGTTTATAAACATATTTTCTGAGTCCACTAAAAAGACCTTGAAACAATGAACGATGAAGGACCAGTCAGCACTGAAAAGCAACGAGGTTATGATCTGCATACATCTTCTGTTCAAGGGAACCAGGGCCCTGGACTTGGAAAACGGTGGACTGGTGCTGAGCATCAGTTCGGCCTCTCCTAGAGTTCAGACACTAAAGAACAGAGAGTGGAGGAAGAAGAAGAAAAAACAGTAGCTCCACAAGAACTAGGAAGGAACTGACAAGAAAATTTTAAAAGTACAAAATAATTGCAGAATACAATGAGGAGAAGGGAGCAAAATAATCTGGACTATTTGCCAAGGTTCAGACTTGTGGCTCAAAGGAAGGGGAGGCTGAACTTGCAGAACCAAAGCGAATGCTGGAGTCTCCAGTGGGCTCCGGGGAGAAACATGGCAGGGGGTAGACCAGTGGCTGTTTTGATCTGTAGATGTCACACTGACTTCTGCTCTTCACAGGCAATAGCTCTCTTGTCATCCCAGCCCACTGCCCACTATCACCCCAGAGAGATGCCTGGGGTGTCACTCCAGGAAAGGAGTGTTTGAACCCCAAATGCAGAACATTCGTAGGATGGTTTTACTTCAGGGTTCCCAAAGTTACCTTCCCCAAGGACTTGGTGACTGCCACAGGAGGCAGCTGTGATCAGGGAAGGGCCTGAGAAGAGACTCATGCAAGGCTTTGAGCTGAACTTGATCCTACAGCCTGTGACTCAGACACAGCCTGACTCTCTCTCTAGAACCATTTTTGGTGGGAGTGTAAACTGGTACAACCATTGAATAAATCAGTATAGAGATTCCTTAAAAATCTAAAACTAGGGCCAGGGATTTAGCTCAGTGGTTCCGATGGCAGTGGCCTTGCAAGCCCAAGGTCCCAGGTCGATCCCCAGCAACCACATACCACAATGCTGGGCATGGTGGCTCATACCTGTATTCCCAGCACTTGGGAAGCAGAGGTAGGAGGATTTCTGTGAGTTAGTTCAAGGCTCACATGGGCTACATAGTAAGCTCATGTCCAGCCTACACTACAAAGAAAGACCCTGTCTCAAAAAAAAAAAAAAATCTAAAACTAACCAAATGTGGTGATACTCAATCATAGTGTCAGCACTTAGGAGGCTGTATCACAAGGATCACCATGAGTTCAAGGACACTTTGGACTACATAGTGAGTTCAAGTCCAGTTTAAACTATAAAGCAAGATTCTGTCTTAAAAAAGTTTTTTAAAAATGAAATTTAATTTGACTGTTGCTCTCCTTTGAGGAATCTGCTCAAAGAACTACAGACATCATATTACAGCAAAACATGAATACCCACACTCATAGCAGCACGATTCATAATAGCTAAATCTTGAAATCACCTGTATATTCATCAGCAGATGAATCTGTTTGTTACTTTTCTTGTTACTGAGACAAGTTACCTGATACCTGAAGATAAAGAAGGAAAGATTTATTAGGCCACACTTCCTAGAGGTTCTAGATCATGGATAGCTGGCTCCAATATGGGTAGCATGGCAAAGTGGCATCTCAGAGAAGAAGCAGTTCATAGTGGGCCAAAAGTAGCAAAGTAGTGAAGAAGAAAAGGAAAGCAGCAGCAACAGCAGCAGCCTTCTTTCTGTCCCTTATACTCTGTCCAGGCTATCCACCCTTACAGCAGGGAGCACTCACACACGGGGCAGCCAAAATCCCAGCGTTACATCCTCCCAGCCTCACATACCCTGGATCTAGTCACTTCTGAAAAGCTCAACTTAGGACTGCATAAGGCTTTGTGACTATCTAGTTACAAGCCATAAGAATAGACAAAGAAGGGGCCAAGGATTTAGTTCAGTGGTTCCAGCACCATCCTGACAAAACTTGAGTCATTTATAGAAAAATGTATGTACCATGAGACTATATCATGTTAAGTGAAATAACTCAGACATATAAGCTAAACAACCACATAGTTTCTCTTATATGTTTGTTTTGTGGTGCCAGAGATCAAACTCAGGCCCACATGCTTGAAAGGGAGGTTCAGTACTACTGAGCTAAATCCCTGGCCTTTTTTTTTTTTCTTTTGTGGTACTAGGGATCGAACTCATGACCTTGCACTTGCAAGGCAAGCGGCAGCATCACTTGAGCTAAACCCTCATCCCAGTTTATCTTATATGTGAAACCCAAATAAAAACATAGTACAAAATAAAAGAAAGACCATAGAAACAGCAACATGGATCTTTAGCATATGAGAAGGGAACGAAAATATGGAGGGAGGAGTGGAAATTAGATTTTAAAAGGGAGAAAATGTGAAGTACTGTGTACATCCACCACATCCTTACAAGGAATGTGGTCATGATGCAAATATATATATATATATATATGAGAGAAGAAACAGTTCATATATACATGTGTGTGCATACACACAAATACTCACACACTCATAAGTATATGTGAGTTAAAGAGTCCAAGAGATACAGGAAGAGAAGGAAAGAAAAGGAAAAGGAATTTCAAAAGAGAAAGATCCTGGACATGAACCAACTTTCCACAGTGAAGCTAATCACGTGCTACAAACATGTACCACTAAAATAAATAAATAAATCTAATTTAAAAATAGGAATAACCTGAGTATGGTGGTTCATGCCTATAATCCTTGCACTTTAGAGGTTGAGGCAGGAGGATTGCCATAAGTTCAAATCCAAGCTGAACTGTCTCAAAAAAAAAGAAAAAAGAGAGAGAGAAATATGGCAGAATGGTAAGCAGCAGAAGGGTATCTCTGAGGTTTGAAGTGCTGATGCTGGAATATAGTGGTATGAGGAGGAGGAAGTGGGTTTCTGGGACCCAGGAAAGATTTGAAACAAGAATAGAAGTCCATAGGGAGAGCAAAGAAAAAGACTTTAATGAAGAGAAGGAAGATAGCAAGCAATGCTTTGTCCCAGAGCCCAGATTCATGAGAGGGAAGAGTGGGCTCACCTGGAGGCACGTGGTGACTGCTGGCAACCCCTGAGGCCTCCACGGAAAAACCGCTAGTGGAACAGAGCAGGGAACGCACAGACTGCCATGGCTGGTGAGTTACACGGGTTGAGACCTCACCCAGAAGAGAATGATTGGATGGTAGCCATCATGGAGAGGGGCCAATGGAACTGGGAATTCAGAACAGCTACAAGCCGACTCCATCCTTGGCTTCTGTTGTCTTGGTGAGGGTACTAAGTTCAAATTAGCAAGAGGTCAGGAGGCAGAGGTCAAGCTGGAAGGAGGCACAAGGACTGCCGCAGGCACAAAAAGTCTAGTTGGTGCCTCCTAGCTGGAAACCAACCTGAGGTTTCCAGCCAGACTGTAATCATCCACAACCCTACAGTAAAGCTGTGGCTGGCTTGCTGGTATTAATTTGGCTCTGGACTCTGTCCCTTCACATGGTCTACCAATGATAGCAGAGACAGGCCTTGAATTGGACTTTTTCTTTGTCTTTTCTCTCTCTTTTTTTTTTCCTCTTCTCTGGTTCTTGTTCTTGTTTTGTTTTTCTCTTGATTGTATGAATGCAGTTTCTAGTTTTGTTGTTTTTGTTCTGTTCTGGTTTTATTTCTTATTTTCTCTTTTCCTTCTGTCTTCTTTACCAGTTTGCATAAGTTTGTATGATGTTTGTCCTCCAGCCTGGCTTCTAATTTGTTCTTCCTCTTCCTCCTCCTCCCCCTCCTCCTCCCCTCCTCCTCCTCCTCCTCCTCCTCCTCTTCTTCTTCTTCTTCTTCTTCTTCTTCTTCTTCTTCTGTTTTCCCCAAACCCTTTTTAAATCTTTTCTCTGAAGGATAAAATCACTTTATTAACAGCTTATTTATTGCACACAATTTTCTGGTTCATTTTATTTTTTTAATTGTTTTTTTCAGTTTTTTGAGACAAGGTCTCACTTTGTATTTCAGGCTGGCCCTGAATTCACTAGGTAACTCAGCAGTCCTCCTGCCTCTGCCTCCCAAGTAGTAGAATTACAAGTGTGAGCCACCACAACCTGTTTTCTGGTTCATTTTAGATTTTGTTATATCACTACAAATCTAGTTCATATAGTTAAAGGTGGCAAATTATAGTTATCACAATCTGTCATTTTCTAGGCTATATTTGATCCTTTTATTATTGCTGATTGTACTACTTTAGCCAAGGTGACATAATTATACTAAGTATTCCTCCTGGTATACCCAGACTGAGATTGCCTGAGGGTCATAAAAATAAAAGGAAAAAGTCCCCTTAGAGATATGACTGATTCTAGGTCTTAGATGGAAAAAATGTATGATATGAACCTGGAATCATTTTTACCCCAGAAGACAGACAGTTATCAAAGATCACTGCTATTATAGTAAATTGAGTCAATACCCAACTCAGGCAAGCTCCCAGTGGCCAAAAATGATACAATTTCATTGTTAACAAGAGTAGATTGAGATAGACAAAATATGTTGGAGCCTATGGTCACTTTCAGAGAAGGTATATTTGAACACCTAATTTTTTTTAAACATTTAAGCAAAAGGAAAGACTCAAGCATTTGACCTACATTTATTATCCAGACTATTTCTCTGGGTTTCCAAAATTAGAGAAAGGCAAATTTCTCTTTACAGAAAAACTTTCCATGCTAATAATAAAGAACAAATGATGCAATATTATTTCTTTTGCAATCTCTATGTAAGTAATAAACCTAGCCATTGTTCATTGATGATTAATATTACATTTTTGTGAGACGAGTTATAATAAATAGAATTTGAATTAAATTAGCTCTGTGTGTTTTATTGTCAATATTTAGAAAGTACAGTTGACAGAGAAAGATATAGAATAGCATCATTGGGGTGCAATAGGCAAAATCTTGGTTATTAAACCCACATTTTTATTCAGCTCTTTTGATATCCAGATCCTTACTGGCCATAGATGATAGTGTGCTCTCAAGGGTTATTGAATTTCTAGAGACAATGAACAACTGGCTTTGAAGCATGCATTTTATATGCAAACCCATAATCCAGAGCCATCTCTGCTCTGCTCTACACACACACACACACACACACACACACACACACACACACACACACACACACACAGAGGCACATTCCTTCCACTGGACTTTTATACCAAACCAGTATTCTCTTGCCCTAATTACCCCAAGGCCAGATATCAAACACTAGGAGTATCTCTTATGCTCCAGAGCCCGATAAAATCACTGAAAGAAACCAACCTTGACCAAGCTGGCCCTGCGCTGCTCTTCCCGTGGAAGATACAGTCAGGTCTCGGGCCAGTGTCTCCTGCTGCACTCTCCGCCTCCTGCACCGTCTTGCGCTGCCTTGTTACTCCAATTCTCTGTCAACTGTCCAGGGGGCGGTCTCCATCTGTTGGCTCATCGCACGTAAGTAATAATTTTCAAAAAATTATTTATTTAAAAATAAAATTATATTCTAAAATATCTTGATGTGGCAAACTATAAGAAAAACCACCAACTTTAGGAGGATTTGCCCAATTAAAAAAAAAATAGAAATTTTAAGGAGATGAAAGAAGAAGGAGAGGAAGTTTTTGGCTTTAAAAAGAAAGCCATAGGAAATATAGGAACCAATGGCAATGTATAGGCTATATTATATTCCCAATTTCAATTGTTAAAGTATTATGTCAGAGTTTTAACAAACTGTGAAAGGTGTTATGCAGCCCCTGAGGAAATGTGAACAGAGTAAGTGATATTTGACACAACAGATACCTGATCAAATTCTTAGTGTGATAAAGAAATTTTTACAATTTTTAAGAGGCCTAGGTTTGAGAATTCATACTGAAACACTCATGACTTAAATGGCTTGATGTCTGAGATTTAACTTATAATAATCTAAAGAGGGAGTGACGGGCAGGATATAGAAAAAAATATCAGTTCACAGTATCTAGATGTTGAAGCAGGATTATGAATACATGACAGTACATTGTATATATTATTCTATTTCATTTTGAAATGTTTAAATTGTTCATAAATAAAAAATAAAACCAGAATCAGTGAGTCCTTTGAAGGGTGTGTTTTCTAATATTAGAAAAGACAAATGTATGCAGAATGATTAAATCACATGTCCAATTGCTAGGGTATGGAAGAGCTAGAACCCCAAGTCCAGATGTGTCTGACCCCCAGGTTACTTACCCTTCAAAATCAATGTGCAGGCTGCCTTTGGAGGCAGCTGCTCTGGTCTTGTTCATCAGAGAGGCCCACATGGTCACTTCTGTATTCCCAGGAGGCTGTAGCCCAGAATAGGAAGAAATATTGCACCAGTTACAGCCTCAGCTCCAGCCTCATCCCGAGAGTCTGTTGTTTGGTTTCTTGAGACT
>PVIR01040592.1:0-13253 GCA_004026965.1 Petromus typicus | reverse complement strand
GGCAGTGGGCATTTATAATTTAAATGAGAAAGAGCCATGTACAATGTCAGCAAAGATATGGAGTGCATTTAATTCTTTGGAGAAGATGCCTAGAAGAGGAATAGCTGGGGCAGATGGAATTTCTAGCTTTAGTTTTCTGAAGACTCTCCATATTGACTCCTTAATGGAAGAGTCACAGACATCGTGTGGCGCTGAGCCATGCATCCCATGTTTATAGCAGCACCATTCACGAGGGCTGCAGCTTGGAAGCATACTGCATGTCTGTCAGCAGACAAAGGTACGAAGGGTGTGGCATCCACACACGATGGAGCCCTACTCTGCCTGAAGGAAGGTTTAACTGGAGTCACCTGTAGGAAAATGGGGGCTACAACGTTAAGTGTAATAAGTCTGACTTGCAAGCTGAAATACTGCGTGATTTCTCTTACATGAGAACTCAAGATACAAGTAAAAAGCAAAATACAAGATAGACAAGAGGAAGTCAGAGACAGTCTTTCCCAGAAGGGAAGAAGGAGCAAGAGACACGGGGAGTGGGGCGAGGGGGTGAGAAGGACATTGTGCCCACACCAACTCCCCAGAAGGACGTCAGAATGCACGCAGACACCGAGAAAAAGAGAAAACTCCTTTTCAGCCACCCAAGGCTGAGTAACGATGTACGTGTGGAGGCAGATGAGGACGCTAGGCCCATGAGGAAGCATGGAAGCAACGATGTGCCACATCCATGGGCTGAGAGACCCCACAGTGAGAGGCGTGAATTGTCTCCAACGGGGAGACTCGAAGCAACTCGAGTCTGAATCCCAGGAAGCCATCGTCTGCTTCTGCAGAACTGACAGCGTGATGAAGAAGTTTTGTTTTGTTGTGTTGTGCTATACTGTGTGGTGCTCTGCTGTGCTGTGCAGTGCTGTGCGGTGCTGTGCTCTGCTGTGCTGTGCTGTGCTCTGCTGTGCGGTGCTCTGCTGTGCAGTGCTGTGCTGTGCGGTGCTGTGCTGTGCTGTGCGGTGCTCTGCTGTGCGGTGCTGTGCTGTGCTGTGCGGTGCTCTGCTGTGCGGTGCTGTGCTGTGCGGTGCTGTGCTGTGCTGTGCGGTGCTGTGCGGTGCTGTGCTGTGCTGTGCTGTGCGGTGCTCTGCTGTGCGGTGCTGTGCTGTGCTGTGCTGTGCGGTGCTGTGCTGTGCTGTGCTGTGCTGTGCTGTGCGGTGCTCTGCTGTGCGGTGCGGTGCGGTGCTGTGCGGTGCTGTTTTAGGCAGTGACGGGTACTGCACCCAGGGCCTTCACACTGAGCCACATCCCTAGCCCTTTTTATTTTTCATTTTGAGACAGGGCCTCACCCAGGTGCCTGCACTAGTCTCAACGCCGCGATCCTCCTGCTCAGCCCCCAGAATTAGGACCACAGGCATGCGCCACCACACCTGGGTCATGCGGAGAAGTGTGTGTGCATTGCCTACGGGCCAGTTGCAGCCAAGATATTCTTGAGGTGCACAATGAATCTGTCAGGCTCGCAACCTCCAGGGCCAGAGCGAAAACAGAAAACCTTAAGAAACAGCAGAGCCAGCTCAGAAAAAGACCCATGGCATTTCACAGACACGCTGTCTGGGCACAGGAAGGAAGACAGGTTTTCCACAGATGGCATTGTGACACTGGGTGCCCGTGCACAAGAGGAGGAAGTCAGACTGGCACCAAACTGACCTGAATATGGAAGTGTGTTCCCAGGAAAACAAAGCTCTAAGCACGAAAGACAAATTTCTGGGACGTTAACAGATCCGCTGTCTTGGAGTGCAGAAGGAAAGCGCAAGGCCAACAAGTCAGAACAGAACCGTGGAGACAGAGAATGCAGCCTTCCTGGGGGCACTCGTGTTACTGCTGAGGCAGGAGGAGCAAGACTCTGAGACCAAGGACTGGGGCTTCATTCAGGGGGTACCATGCCTAACTTGGAAGCACAAAGGCCCAAGTTCGATCCTTGGTACCACAAAAAAAAGTGGCAATTAATTATTCACTTGCCAGGGTTTTAGTTCAGTGATTCTGATGTCTGCCTGGCAAGCACAAGGTCCAGAGTGGATCCTTGGTACCACATACCACAGTGCTGGGCGTGGTGGCTCACGCCTATAATCCCAGCACTCGGGAGGCAGAGGCAGGAGGATTGCTGAGTTTGAGACCAGCCTAGGCTACAAAGTGAGACCCTGCCTCAAAAAAAACTTGGGAAAAAAAAAGAGTGTGAGACCATCTGGGTTAGATAGCAAGACTCTATCTTGAAAAGCAAAATCAAAGAAGAAAGAAAAAAGGAAGAAAGAAAATAAAAATAGAGAAAAGATATCTCTCTTCATCAAAAGACCCTGTAAAGAAAATAAAAAGTCAAGCCAGGGATTGGAAAAGATGGTTACAGAATCATGACTTATTCAGAGTTGTGAACCAGGGTGTACAAAACAAACAAAGCAAAAAAACCCTCCTATACACTGATATTTTTAAAAGTCAAATATACTAATACAAAAATGAGCAAGAAATGGAACTGGCAACTTCCATAAATGAGCTCTCCATGGCCAGAAAGCATGGAAAGGTCTAGAAGTCTAGCATATTAACAGTTAAACCCATAATACTCAGTTGCACACCCACTAGACTGGCAAAAAGGCAAACACCAGTTTTGGGTGAGATTGCAGGACAATGGGAGTGGTCATTAAAAGCTGGTGTGGGAGCCAGGCGTGATGGCACATGCCTGTAACCTCAGTACTTGGGAGGCTGAGGCAGGAGGATTACTGAAAGTTGGAGCCCAGCTTGGGGTGTATAATGTGTTCAAGGCAAATGTTAACTACATAGCAAGACCTTGAATCAAAAATTTAAAAAATCACTGGGCCAGAGAGTTAGCTCAGTGGTTCCGGCGCCTGTCTTGCAAGTGCAAGGACCCAGGTTCAATCCCCAGTAACCACATACTGTACTAGGTGTGGAGACTCACACCCAGCAGCAACCAGTACCACATACCACAGTGCCGGGCGTGGTGGCTCACGCCTGTCATCCCAGCACTCGGGAGACAGAGGCAGGAGGATTGCTGTAAAGTGAGTTTGAGGCTGAGTTCAGGGCCAGCCTGAACTACAAAGCAAGACCCTGTCTCAAAAATAAATACATAAAAAATAAATTAGAAATCACAAAGCAAACCAGAGTTAGATGCACAGAACTCAGCACAGAGGGCACTTGGTGGTGCCAGGCCCGTCACGCAGCCCCTCCAACCTGGAGACATCGCAACTTAAAGTCTCCACGATTCTGTCCGCAGCCAGTCCAGGAGTGGTGGCTCATGACGCTAACTCCAGCTGCTCAGGAGGCTGAGGCAGGAGAAGAGAAAGCCTCTGGGGAAGTGGCATGGCTTGTAGGCACCGGTGTGAAGGTCTTCGGGGTCTGGGTGGACAGTGGGCTCTTGTTTCCGAGGACAGGACTCTGGACACACCCGTAGGGCGCAGCCATCACACAGCGGGGTGTTCTGAGCAGGTGGGAATGCCTGGCGGGGACTGGGGTAGAAGGATTTGGGGCCTCGGGGAGAATGCTGATGGGGGCTGGGTGGCACCCACATTTGGCACGCTGGCCAGACTGCAGTTCTGTGTAGGAGAGGACAGGCTAGACCAGAGAACATGGGTGACTTCCTGACCTGGGTGCTGTTTCTTCTCTCCATGTGTGTGCGTGTGTGCGTGTGTGTGTCTGTGTGTGCGTGTGTGTGTGTGTGCATGTGTGTATCTGTGTGTGTCTGTGTGTCTATATCTGTGTGCGTGTGCCTGTCTGTGTGTATGTGTCTGTGTGTGTGTCTGTGTGTTTGTGTCTGTGTGTGTCTGTGTGTGTCTGTGTGTGTCTGTGTGTGCATGTGTGCGAGTGTGTGTGTCTGTGTGTGTCTGTGTGTGTCTGTGTCTGTTTGTGTATATGTATATGGTACTAAGGATTGAACCCAAGCCTTGGCAATGAGCTCCATCCCAGCCATCTATTTTTATTTCAATATACAGCCTCAGTAAGTTCCTAGGTTTCCTTGCCTGGGCTTAAACTAAAAATTTGTCCTGCCTCAGCCTCCCAGGTGCTGTGGGCCTACTTCTCAACCCCTGTGAGCCTCATTTCCCCCACAAGCCGTTGCCATGTAGGGATGATGACCCAACAAGCGGGACAGCGGGGCTTCCCTGGCTCAGCACAAAGGCCTCCAGTCATGGGAAGCCCTCGGCCCCAGGCTGGCCAGGGTGCTGGGCCACCTCACACAGGCAGCTCAGGGTGGGTTGGGGACATCCGGGCCACATCCCAGCCGGCAGAGCACGGGTCCTGGGTAGACGCGTGTCCCTTCCCAGCCCCTGGCTCTGCTCCACGATGATGCATCTCGAGGCTCCGTGAACAGCTGGGCCCCGTTCTGCTGGGCTCTCGATGAGTCAGCGCCCGGGCCTCCCACAGGCGAGGCCGGCAGCGAGGGCTGCAGGCGCCACGTCCCCACCTCCCGCCTCCCCATCCACACTGCACCTCCTCAGTGCTCTCACCCCAACATGGCTTTCCTGTGGGGCCCAGAGTCTGCAGCAGCAGAAGGAGCAGTGGGGTCTCCCACTGAGGCAGGAAGGGGCCAGGCGGGTGTAAAGTCTCATCAGGCACTGGGCACCCACTGAAGGCTTCTGGGAGTCGCTGGCAGCCCAGAATCCACTCAGACACCCCGGTTCACCCCAGTTCCTGCAGCACCAGACAGGTTCAGAGCAGGCACATACCTGGCCCCAAGCGCCTAGGCCCCCCAGCTCCCACAAGGCCTGCTCCACCTGCACCTAACGGGGCTGGCACAAGCAGATGCCTGAGCTGCTCCTGGTAAGAGGAAAGAGGGGCAAACAGCCATTGAGAGTCATGTCAAAGGCAGAAAAGGTGCACAAGAGCTCGCCCGGGGCAGCAGACGGAGCCAGGTGCTGTGTCCCAGAAGCACATTGTCCTCGAGCCGTGCTGAGCCTTTAGGTCTTCTGGGGCCCTGACACCAGGCAATCCTGAACGGGAAGCCGGGGGGCATGGAGTCCACCCAGCTGGAAGGGGACTCTCCTGAGACCCTTGCACCAAGGAGGCCTGCACCCAAGAGACAGGACCAGGAGAATCCCCTGTCCGCAGAGCCCTGGACCCTCATCCCCCACACCTGAGAAACAGCACAGGAGGCTGAAGCCCAGTGCAGCCCCCCACTCTGTCCTTGGCACCAACATCTGCTCCCTGCTGCCCCTTGGGGGGGCCTCACCCTGCAGAGAGAGAGAAAGGGTGTGGGCCTGGGTTTGGGGGGTGTTTGGATTGAACAGGGAGTGAGCCACCCCTCCCGCTCTTTTTATTTTGAGACATCTTTGTTTGTTTGTTTGTTTGGGGTTTTTTTGAGACAGGGTCTCGCTTTGTGGTTCAGGCTGGCCCTGAGCTCAGCCTCCAACTCACATCACAGCAGTCCTCCTGCCTCTGCCTCCCGAGTGCTGGGATTACAGGCATGAGCCACCACACCCGGCACTGTGGTATGTGGTACTGATTGCTGCTGGGTCAGTCTCCACGCCCAGTATTGCTGTATGACAATTCTTAAAAGAGTTGCAGACTCCAGCACTTCGGCATTCTATGTTAAGTAGTTCAATTAAAAAAAAAAAATCTCCAAATGATCTTAAACAAAGTGCAACTGAATTCAGAGCTTCATTTTGAAAATGTCCTATACTGTCACAGGACACTGAGGTGCACACTATAATTCTACCAGACCTCCAACTTTCTAAACACAGGCCACAGGGACTCATGCGATCTCAGGTGACAGCTCCCCCCTGGTGAAACATTACTTCTGGCACTAGTTACTGTGCATGCAGGAAATAGTGCATGCTGGCACCCGTTCCCCTGTTCTACTGGCGGATGTCAAGCTTATGTAAGTGCAGTCGGTAGGCTCAGCATGCACACAGCCAGCTCCAGTACGGGCTCATTCCTGTCCTCAGAGTACTGCATTTTCTGCCACGGTCCCAGGATCCTCTCAAATGTATCTGCCCTTTATCACCACGGCAACAAATAAATATCAACATTGGCATCTGGGGGCTGTGTTTGCTGCGGGGACTACGGTTCGCCCGATGTGTCTGATACAGGGCGTTACCCAGCATCCATCAGCTTCGTGACAAACATCAAACACGCAGGGACTCATTCACCATAGTCCCTGCTGGACAGCTGTGATGAGCCAGGCAAGCACCAGTGTGTAGTCCCCATAATCGCTGAGTTAGAAGACTAGAAATAACATGCCAGCAGGCTGAGGCAAGAGGATCATGAGCTCTAAACCACCCTAGCAACTTAGCAGGTACTGTTCCAAAATACAAAAAAAGTAAGCAACCTTAATTTAGAAGAGGAGACATTTATTCTGAATGAACCACAAGCCCCCAGCCCTGTGTAAATACCTTGTGAATGCAGTGTCCTTGTCAACTTCCTTGAGAAAAGAAACATACATACACTACAGTTAACCAGGTCTGATGCCACACGGCCGTGGTCTCAGCACTCGGGAGGCTGAGGCAGGAGGATTGCCTTGAGTTCAAAGCCAGTAAGTTTGAGGCCAATCTGAACTGCATCGTAAGACCCTGTCTCAAAAACTAAAAGAGTAATTCAGTACTTATTATTAAGCACATCCTTTCCCCTTTGCTCCTTAAACTTAAAACTTAAAAGTGTTCTAAACAAAAACTAGCTGTGGCTGACACCATTCATTAAACAACAGAAGCACAAGGTTGGCGGCCCCTTCCACACGCTCCCGTCGCGGCTCCCTCCCCCGTCCAGCAGGCCCTGAGTGTGTGGGCTCCTCTGGCCCTGCGCACAGTGCCAGACACACCTTGGCACCACTGCCTGAGAGTCTGTGAAAAAGCCTGGAGCCAGATGCAGGAGAAGCAGCCAGAAACCCCGATGAGCAGGATCCGGGCGGCGGTAAGCGGCCTGCGGAAGGTCGGGGGCCTGGGGCACACCAGCAGGATGGAGCCATGGCGGTGGGGAGCAGGGTGTAGAGGGGCAGACAAGTGACAGCTCCAGTGAGAGTTAATGTGCCGCTCCCCGTGGGCGCTGTGGGGCCACCGTGCATGGGGAAGGTCCTCAGCCTCCCCAGGCCCCAGCAGGCAGAGCCCAAGACAGCTAACGGTGCCTGCTCCCCCATCTGAGCTAGGTCCCTGCCTAGAGGCTGCTTTGGAGGAGCTCAAGGCTCAGGATGAAGGGCCCCAGGTCTGCTGACAGGGGTGTGGCTGTCCTATGGGAGGGGGCTCCGCAGGGCCCAGCCTCGGTCGGTGGGACTGGCTCCCCACTATGCCACATCCCAGCGTGGCCCTGCTAGCCTATTGGAATGTAGCCACAGTTAGACGAGTCTGAGTCGTTAAACTCTGGGACGTGACTGTACCAAGACTCTGCCAGACAAGGCTGAGGTGCCCACCTTGCCCTCTGCAGCTGAGCTCGCTTCGCCCCAGCTCTGCCCCTGCCTGGCCCAGAGGCCTGGACGTCTGGTCTCTGCCTGCAGTCCCCACCCTCAGCAATGGCCTCTGGTTTCATCGACACCTGCTTTTCTCTCCCCAACTTAAAACCACCCACTGTCCCTTGAGCTGTGATATAGCTGGACATCATGGCACCTGGGACAGGATCTTCGGTAGGAAGTGCAGCCTCACCAGCTGGCGGGTAGGACACCTCATGCTGAGCTGCCTGGCTCCTGCCCCCCTCAGATCACTCCGGGCTCCAGGTTCAGGGAGCCTCGCCCACCCCGTCCCTGTCAGCAGCTCCCCTGCTCCCCAGAGCTCCAGCCTGGCTACACTCCTGTCCCGCAGATGCCTGATGAGGACCCGCCTCCCCCAGACAGCCCTCCGCCCCAGGCGGCCACGCGCCCTCAGCCTCTCCACATTTCTTCTGTCACAAAGATGCTCCTCGACGACCCCTGCCTAAGCTCCTGGGTCCCTTGGCCGAGGTCGGCCATACCCTGGAGCAGGCACATGGTCCCATCTGTTCACCTGGCCTCTTCTCTCCCTCTGCCAGTCTGCTCAGCACTGCATGAAGTGCAGGGCTGGGCAGGCCTGGCAGCCCCAGGCCCAGGGCACAAATGAACAGGACGGGAGGCTGTCACGCAGGCTCCCTTGGCAGCCTCCACTCCAAGGAGCAGCTCCAGGCTGGCTCTGGACTCCCAGGAATCCTCTGGCAGCACAAGGAATTCTGACCAAAGCCCCAGCCTAACTCTTATCTAAAGGGTCACATGGAGCCTGGCCGCTCCCCCATGCTGCCTGTCTGCCCCTCGCAGGAAACCCCAGGCCCCGTGGTGCAGCTGCTACTACAATGCAAAGACGCCGGGAGGGGTGTGGCAGTCTCACTGCACCCTACACTTAGGATCCAGGGTTGAAGGCCCCCAGACCTCCCTGGGTTCCCAAAGAGGGGCACAGATGCGGGCAAGCAAGGCCACCTCCATCAGCATTTTGGGCGCCCGGCCCACTTTCAAACTCAGACCCCTGGACTCTTACCTCGGCCCAGATGTGTTCCTGGCCACAGCATCCAGGGACCGTCACGGAGGTGATGAGCTGCTACCCAGCCCCCGCAGCCAGCCACAGGCTCCAGGCGCAGTGTTCTCCTTTGTCCCTTGTGACCTGGGGCCAGTCCTTTGATCCCTGTCACTGCTGGTTCCCTGTCTACAAACAACACAGCAAAGCCTTCCTTCATGGAGGCGCGAGTCCCAGCCCTTGGTGGCGTCGTAGGTGCCGCTGTCTCCCAGGGTCCAGGCTCAGGAGACGGAAGCCCTTACTTAGGGTGTTCATTGTGCTGGGGCCATATTTCTGGTCAAAGAAGGAATTGAGCTGTTCTGAGTTCAGCTTGCGGCAAAGCCCTTCTTCAGCCACAGAGAGGACACAGAGGCCACACACAGGCCACCAAGAAAAGAGAGACAGGGAGGCACATCGAAGCACAGCGAGGGGCGACGCCACTGCCAGGTCGGGCGCAGGCGCTGCCACGGCCTCTGCCGGGCTATCAGGGGACAGACACAGTGTGGCGCGTGCAGAGACAGAGACAAGCTATAGCGCCGCCTTCTGGTCATGACCCTCAGTGTCCCCGCTGAGCCAGGCTCCATAGATGCCCCCAAGACCCAGTATGGCAGCACCGCATCGCCAGGACCAGGCAAGAGGAAAGCGCTGGCAGGCCGGCAGGGACCCGGCGTGGGCTCATGATGGACACACAGCTGCTCCCCCAGGACCCCTCAGCGCAGTGCAGAGGCCCTTCCTACACTGTGGCTCATGGTGCCCAGGGCCGCTGTGGGAGCGCAGCAGCCCCAAGGGCCCCTTGTGGCCTGCCAGACCTCGGCATAACACATCTGCTTGGCATCCCAAAACGGTGTGAGTGTGGCTCTCCAAGCTGCTTGTGTTGGGGCTCAGGCCTCCTTGCAGAGGTGCTGGAGGCGGCACCTGGCACGGCATCCTCGAGCCAGCAAGTGCCTGGCTTCCTGTTTGGTGACACGCTCTGCACATGTGCCTGTCATCCTGCAAGGTCTCTGTCAGACAGAACCAGCAAGACACCCCTGTGGCTCCAGACTGTGAGTAGAGAAGACTCTCTTCTCTCCAAATCAGCTGCCCTGAGGCGTTCACGATGTAATAGACATGAGCACAGTTCCCGAGAGCTTCCACACTAGGAAGTGAGTCCTCCACTCACCTCCACCTCTTCTAGGTGCTCTTCAGCACCAGCATCTACAAGGAGGCCCCTCTCAGCATCACAGATGAGGCTGAGCCCACACAGGAAAACCAGCCACCAGCTGCAAGGTGCTGCCTTGGGTACAGACCACCCCACTGTGCCAGCCAGGTGAGGTTCCCCTCTCACAAGGAGGACACAGCCTCCAGGAGGGCCGCAGAGGTGGACAGAAACCCAGGTGGCTTCCAAGGCTGGGTCTTCTCAGGAATCACCTCCTGACGCCCATGTGGAAGGTCTCTGGGGTCAGCGGAGCTCGAGGTTCGTCCTCCCATCGTGGCTGAACCCTCCACTCACCGTGAGCAGGGCTGGGTGTCTCCACCCTTCTTGCATCTGTCCTGGGACTGGAAGTAAGCAGATCCTCAGGAACAGCTGTGAAGTCCCCAGCCCGAGAGTCCAGGGCTGAGCTCCGAGGAGACAAGGTCCTTTGGAGAAGGTGGCAAACGGCTGCACTTCAGAAACCCCTATAACCCAAAGGCAGTGCTCCCCCAACCAGGCAAGAGACTGAGGATGCAAACTCACACTGGCCAGATCTTCCACAAAAAGAGGACTCTGGGCCACCACTGCAGCCCAGGAAGCCACCAGGGTTCAGGGCCATGGGCCCAGGAAGCTGCCAGTGAACAAGAAGCCAGGCTGCCGTAGGCCACCCTTGTAAAAACCAGACCTTATCTCTCATCAGCGGTACAGAAAGCTAAACAACCTCTATGATTCTGGCCAGGACTTGATTAATAGCTGACAGCTTCTCTAATTTGTATGCTGACTTCCAATTTAGGACAAGGATAGAAAATTTAAGTCTGCATCTCTAACCAGTCACATAGGACATCAGCTCCTCTCACAGTTAGCCACATCCAGTGCGCTGGTACCCACAGCCTCCAGCCAAGGCACACATGAAATCTGCCCTTCCATCCGCCATGATGTTTCCCACCCACCCCTGTCTCACAGCTCAGCCAAGCACAGGTACAGCGGCCGACGGCCTTGCCGCCTGCAGTCAGCCACCTCAGAGCGAATAGAACAGCTTCTGCTTCTCCTCTCCTGCCCTTTATTCCCACAAAATCAGTATAAAATAGATGAAGTCATAGATGGTTAAAATCCTCTCAAAAATCCAAGCATTGCCAAGCCAGGATTCCAAACACTGAACTTGTGGTGGAGGTGGCCAGTTGCCCGGCGAGGATCAGATTCCATCCCTGGGACAGTCATGTGGGAAAAGCTGCCCAGCAGAGACGCCTCCCAGCCATCTTGGTGCTGCCCGGGATCCAGAGGAAGTGCCAGGAAGTACTTCTGGGTCAGAGTGGGACCTTCCATGTGCTCTGTCCTTGGAGAACACGGGAACACTGCAGGGAGGAGCAGACAGACAATGGGAGATAGGTTCTCAAATGCTGGGAAGAACCCCACCCAGGTGGGGGCAGTTGCTCTGGGCTGTGCCTGAGCACGGCCGGAGCCCTGCTGTGCTGGCCGCCATGACAGTGTGAGTCATGGTGCCAGGACACACAGGAAGTTGCACTGCAGCATTATTTGTGCACTGCTGCAAAGCAGTGAGAGCGCCAAATGTGTTCCTTGCAGATGGAAGAGAGGGGGTGCCACCCAGGAGGGCTGCCATGTCCTCACCTCACAGAGGGGCCTCTGGCACTCTTGGGGTGTGTGCAGACAGAGCACCAGTGCTCCTCCCCGTCTCTCCCTAGTGCGTGTTTAGGCATAACCTGTCTGGTGGTCAGATTCGGAGTCACCCCCTAAAGGGAATCTGCCTCTACTGCCTGACTCATCAGCAGGGGCCCCCCGCTGTCTGGAGAGACAGCTAACAGGTGGCTGTAGAAGGAGCCCTGAGACAGGGCAGGGCGAACCCTAAGACCTGCAGTGTCCCCATCAGCACTCACTCAGGCACTTGTGCCTTGCATCCCCAGCCATCTGCACACACAGCAGTGGCCATGAGCTCCTCACCAGTCCTGACCTGGGAAAGGGACAGGACGGGGCTGGAGCCGGGCATCTGGCCCTGCTGCTGACAGGACGGTGTCCTAAGGTGACCACACTGCAGTCCCACCTTGAAGTGGCAGTGAGCCTCAGGCACACCCAGCCCTCCCGGGGCCCCTTGCCTGGGGTCTGTCCAAGAAGGAGGCGTAGGCTCCCCGTGCCCCGCCTAGCCCCAGGAATCCTATGACACCATGAGCCCTGGTGAGTATCCCTGGATAACTCTCCAGCCTGCAGCCCTGGGAGCTGAGCAGTTAATCCCAGAACCCAAGAGGGCGGGGAGATGAGACACACACAACCTCCGTGCCAGCCGGGCCTGGTGCTGCGGCAGTTGCCCGGCCTTACATGGAAAATGCACATCTGAAGGCTTCCCGGGCATCTGGAACGCGTTAGGCTCCGGGCCCTGGGTCCAGCCAGAGTGTGATGAAGTCGTGGGCCAGTGGATTTATTTCTGAAGTAGTGACAAGTCTCCAGGCCTTGAGGAGGAAGGGCCCAGGCCCGCTGGTGTGACTTGCACCGCGAGAGACACAGGCGCACCTGTGACACCCTTGGGTCCTGGGGTTCAGGGTTCTGGGGTCAAGCACAGGAATTGGCAGCATCTGCCATTCAGATCCAAGTCCACCTCTTCCCACAGCACCCTCAATATTCTTGCCCTTCAGGTGCTGGCACAGGGGACAGGAAGCCGCAGCAGCCACCACTGTCCTTCCAAGGTGCTGCCTGTCCCTGAGGCCTCCACAAGGTTTGCTCCTCACTTGGGTTTCCTCCACGGCACTGTTAAGCTCGGTCCACGTCGTGTAGAGCCCAGAAGAACCAGGCACTGCCCCCCAGGAGTAGGCTTGGGCCGGCGAGGGACAAGAATGGTGGCTGGGCTCCCTCTGGTGCCCACCATTGTCATCTGAGGCCCAACTTTCTACAGTAGCTGGCTGCCTTTTAGTGTCCCCCATACCTCCCTGCTGATGGGAACATCAGCTCCCTGGAGACCCCACCCCCGAACACTTGGCTCACGAACCTTCTCTCCACCCCTCTCAAGGGCCACTTCTACAGGAACCAGGGGGCACTGCCCACTGCATCTAGACAGCCACGTGCGGGTGGGAATACAACGCAGGTGTGTTCACCACCGTGAGGACAGGTCCCGGGGCATGGGGAGGTGCTCCAAGCCTGCATCTGTCTACACATCCACAGCACAGCCCTGACGTGGCTTTCAAGCCAGCTTTCTGCCACGTGCTGTCCCAGACAAACCCCAAATCTCAACAGTGTAAGAAATCCAAATTCACTTCTCAGTCACATAAAGTCCAGGCAGCAGGGAGTAAGGGCGGGGAGCACTGGGCCTGACTCGGCCAAGCAGGAATAGACTGCAGCCTCATCCGCAGGGTTTCTTGAGGTCATCCTGGGCCTATGGCCCCCTACCCTGGAGCAGGTGCAGGAAGGTGGGGGGTGTTGGAGGTTTCAGGGCCAGGAAGCACCCAAGGAGCATGATGCGTGGCCTGGGCCACAGGCTCCTCCTGTGCCGCGGGTTGGGAAGCACAGCCCTGTGCCGGCGACTGCTCGTGGTGCAGGGTCTGGGATCGCCGAAGACAGGAATGAACGGAGTCGGAATGGACAGACAACACACGAACACAAGAGAGGTTGTGATGCTGCTGGTAAGC
>PVIR01040591.1:0-13256 GCA_004026965.1 Petromus typicus | reverse complement strand
GTGTGTGGTGTGTGTGGGGGGTGTCTGTGTGTGTGTTCCAGTTCCACACATTAGTTTCTTTCTCTCATTTTTTTGCGTGTGCCTTCTCATTCCCTTTTTTCATTCCTTATTGTTTTCTTCTCTTGGGAAACTATTAATATTTTTTCTAGTTATCATGGGAATGATATAAAAGCTCTGAATGCACCAGCGATCTAATTTGAACTGATAGCAATTTTACCTCATTCGTGTATCGATACTCCCCTCCTTGCCAACTCTACCTCCTTCATATTACTGATGTCACTGCTTATAACTCTGCACCACCTACATCCACTAAGTTAGACTTTGTAGTTACTGTTATCCTTTTGTAATTTTTTACAAAAGTTAAAAGTGATTTACATGCCAACATTACAAAATTGTATACTATTTTGAATATTTATAAAATGAGAGAACTTTATAATTTCACATGGCTTCCCTTACTGCTTAGTTTCCTTCTATTTCAGCTTGAAGAACTCCCCTTGGGATTTCATTAGGACAGGAATAGTAGCTTTTGCTGATCAGGGAAAATGTAAATTTCCTCTCTACTTTTAAAGGCAAATTTTACTGGGTATGACATTCTTGTGTGGCATTTTTCCCCCTTATACTCTACATATGTCACTCCATCCTTTTCTGGCCCACAAAATTTCTGCCAAGAAACCTTGATGAGTTCTGAGGACCTCCTTTGTATCCAGAGAGTTGATTTTCTCTTATTGCTTTTAAGAGATTCTTTGTGATATTTGAGTTTAATTGTAACACTTTTGGGTTTCTTTGGGTTTAACTTAGTAATAGTTCCTCAAGGTTCTTGAATTTGTATATCATTTTTTTGCCTCAGATTTAGTATTTAATTGTTATTTCCTTTTTAAATTTTATTTTTCTTTTTAATTAATGTGTAATAGTGATATATACTTCTTTGGCAAAATGTCCTATGTCAACACATGTGCAGATCAAATTGAGACAATTAAAACTTACACCTCATCATTTCTTCATGTTTGGGAAATCTGAATTCCTTCCTTCCAGCTGCTCATAAAATATGGAACAAGATAACGTGAACTCTAGTCTTCCCTGCGTGCTGTAGAAAACCAGAATTTATTCATCCTGTACCTTCCCTTGACCTTCCCCAGCCTCTGGTAGCCACTATCTCTCCTACTTTGACATCAATATTTTAGTTTCCTCATCTGTCTTTCTTTCTTGGCTTATTTCACTGGCACGATGATCTCCAATTCCATCCTTCTTCCTGAAAGCAACAGGATTTCACTATATTCATGGCCAAAACTTGTCCAGTTGTGTGTGTGCCTTGTGTTGTACCCACTTCGCTGCCACTGATCACCTCGAGTGACTCCTTGTCCTAGCCTCAGTGCAATGCTGCAGAAAGTGCAGTGGGTCAATGACCCTTTGATAGGTCTGGCCAGGGCTTGTGACTCTATACGTGCTTCTCTTTTTGGAGGATGGTCAGAAACCATCTGCTGCTCTGCCTGCTGGTGTCTCACAGCACCGCAGACTCTCTTCACTTTTCTTTGGTCTTTTTTCTTATTTCCCTGACTCAAGAATTTCAAATAACCTGCCTTCAAATTAGTCAATTCTTTCCTCAGCTCCTGCCACTGGAAGTCAGCTTTTAATCTTTCTTCTACATTTTTCAATTCAGCTCATTTACTCTTCACCTCCAGATTTCCTGACTGTTGGTTCTGTGATTTTTCAGTCTGTTGTGCCTCATTTTGCTCACGTGACCTTTTCTTGGTTGCATGTAGTTGTCCACGTTCTCTTTCAGCCCAGTGGTCACCAGGAAGATACTTACTTTGTTTCTTTGTCCCATAACTCATGGATTCCAGGTCTTTACAATCAATGGAGATATATTTTGTTTCTTTGGTTATTTTCTCTGCCTCAGCCCTCAGTGATCTCTTGTTGATATTCCAAAAAAATCTGTCTTAGTGTATAATAATTACCTTCATGGAGAAAACTCTACAGTAGTCCTTCTTTGTGCATAAGAACTCTGGTCTCTGTCTAATCTTCCTGTTACAACAGGCTGCGCTTGTTCTGGGATCTCCTAATCTATTGCTCCCCCTGGTGTCGTTCTCTGGTAGAGCAGTCTTCCTGGTGATAATCTCATATCTCCGTCATTGTTTCTAAGTGTCCTCCAGTCAGGCATCCAAACTGCGCTGGGTGCTGGGTCTGCAGGCGCTCCAGCTCAGGAAGCCAATCTTAGAGCAGCCCTCGGAGGTAGCCATAAACCCCGTGCATACTGCACTCTTCTCTTTTCCTCGTGAGGGAGAATCGGAGAGCCAGGTGTTTTCCAGGTGGTTATGGGGGGTGGGTAGGTTTTCTGGGAGTTGCTGTGTAGATTTCCAAATGGAAATCTGTTGTGTAGAATCTGCTGTGTAGAAATCTGCTGTGTAGAATTTTCCAACCTAATCGCATGAGTTGCTTGTTGTTGCTGCCGCTGCACTTCTGACTTTGTGGATGGTACTGTGGCCTCTGCACTGGATCTCTTTCTCATAAAAGAAGATTTGGTTCATGTATTGTTAAGTTGGTGTCTCTAGTCCACAATCTTGCTCATTTTTCTTTGATCTTGATTTTTAAGTTTAGTATGTATTTGACTGTTGATAATTAGTTTATGCTTTAGGTGAATAATATTTCCCCCCCAGTCTGTAGCTTCTTTTTATCCTTTTAACAGGGTTCTAAATTTTGATGCAATCTGACTTTGAATTTTTCCTTTAGGGTCTTTGCTTTTGCTGTCAAGAGTAAAAATTCTACTTGGCTCTAGAGTCTAAAAGTTTTCTTTGACTAAGAGTTGACATTGGGCAGAACAATAAATGGAACTTTATTGTTATTTTCCAAAATTCCTTTGACCATTCTAATTCTTTGACTTGCCCATAGAAATTTTTAAAACAGTGTTTTAATCTATTAAAAAAATCTCTTTTTCTAGGGTGTTATCAGGAATTGCATGAAAGGTGAGGCCCAACTAGCATCCTTGCAGTGCTGGGTGGTGTGTCCATTCATCTAGGTTTCCTGAGTTCTTTGATCATTGTGCAGTTTTCCACACAGAAGTCTGATATATATTTTGTTATACTTATATTAAATATTTCTTTTTTCAAATCATGATCAATGGTATTGCATGTTTAAATGAGGGTCCTGTGTGGATTATCAGTATGTGAAAATACAGTTGGGTTTTTGAATGCTTATCTTTTTAGCCTGAGTCCTTCATGCATGCACATGTGAATCTGTAACATTTATTCTGTTGATCTTTGAAGACTTCCACATAGAAAATCATGTCATTGCAAACACAGGACCAGTTTGGTTCTTTCCTTAAAATCTATGTTCTTCTTTTTGCTGTGTGTAACTGATATGACTGTTTGTGATTGGAACATTTTCTCATATAGGAGACCATTTCTATGGTTCTTTGACTATGTGGAGCAGGCTTTGGTTCAGGCTTTGCTGTCCATCCCTGCAGATATTGCTTATACATAAAGAAATATATATGCCCATATATATAGCATATATAAAGGAAAATAACATTTAGGGAATTCAACACTGTGTTTCCATGGGTCTTTATGTCTTTTGCTATTCTGCTTTCTTTCTTCTTTTGAGTTTTCTTGTATATATATTCCAGAATCTTCTAGTTGTATTTAATAGGAGAAATAGGGTAAAGCACATCTACTCCTTAGTCTAAGCAACACCACTAGTTTTGTAAAATTGTATGAAAATTTTAGTCTTTACTTGGTATTTCTAAGGTCCATTAAATAAGGATAAAAATATAGTTGGAGCAATCAACATATATATTATTTAGGACATGGCCTTACCACCTGCCCATTAGGAGGGTGAATAGTGATGTTGAATGGCCCCGGAACTACAAGCTCATGGGACTAGGAAGCTATCTTAGGAGAGAGTGGGGAAGCTGCAGCCAGTTTGCCTGTGGCTGGAGGAAATTATCCCAAAGCTGAAGTACAGGACTTAACTATTTTTTGTGGTGGGGAGTGGGAGTACTGAGGATTGAACTTGGGATCTTATGCTTATGAAGCAGGTGCAGGGACATGGAGCTAAATCCTTAGCTATGTGGGGTTTACTTCAGCAGGATTCATCTGCTCAATAAGGTCCCAGGGCCCTGCCCGAGGGCTGCAGAAGGCTGAGAGAATGATGAAGAACTTGCTCATCTCTTGTTGGAGAGGGGACCATACTTGTAATCCTCACGCACTGGGATGCTGAGGTAGGACTATATATTGAAGCCCATCCTGGGCAATTCAGTGAGACTTGGACTCAAAAAATAATTTTTTTTCACTGCTTGAACCAGTGCAAGGTCTTGAGTTTGGTCTCTGGTTCTGCAAAAATAAAAAATAAAATAGGGCCAGGGATTTAGCTCAGTGGTTCTGGTGCATGCCTTGCAAGTGCAAGGGCCTGGGTTTGATCCCAGTAACTACATACAGCAATGCTGGGCATGGAGACTCATGCCCAGCAGCAATCAGTGCCATACACCACAGTGCCAGGACTGGTGTCTCATTCCTGTAATCCTGACACTTGGGAGGCAGAGGCCGGAGAATTTCCATGAGTTCAAGGCTGAACTCAGGGCCAGCCTGAACTACAGAGAGACCCTGTCTCAAAAATAAATAAATAAATAAATAAATAAAACTTATTATTATTATTAAATTATTGGGGGGGTATTTGTTTTGTTTTTGAGGCAGGGTCTCACTTTGCAGTTCAGGCTGGCCCTGAGCTCACTCTGTAACCCAGGCAAGCCTTGAACTTACAGCAATTCTCCTGCCTCTGCTGCCCAAATGCTGGGATTACAGGTGTGAGCCACAATGCCCAGTACTGTGGTGTGTTGTAATGATTTCTGGTGGCCATGAGTCGCCATGCACAACATTGTTGTATGTGGTTATTGGGGACTGAACTTGGATCCTTGTACTTACAAGGCAGCTGCCAGAACCACTGAACTAACCCCCCCCCATTAAATTATTTTTTAAATAGTAAGACTAGGGATGCACCTCAGTGTGAAGGCCTTGGGTTCTGTCCCCAGAACTGGAAACTGATCCGAATGGGTACTGCTGGCACAAGTCTGTGATCCTGGCACTCTGCAGGGCTTCTTCCAGCCAGTTAGCCAGGGCCCAGTTTCTGTTCCTGTCTGCCTCAGGCCTGCTTCCAGCCTCTATCCCAGCCCACGTTTTAGCATCTCTTTGCTGCAGCTGATCTGCTGAGAAATCCAGCAGCGTCCCTCCTCCCTGGACTCCCTTGTGCACCAAGGCCACAGTCTGCACGAGAGACCACAGTGGCCCTTTCTCCGCCAAGAACACCTCTTCCTTGCTGGCCCGTTCCTGGGGAGAGACACGATGGGTTCTGTGGTTTCCTGGTCATTCTCCCCACTGCAGACTCTCTCCCTGCTGCATCCGCTGTGTCCTGTTTGGTGCAGTTGGCAAGTGACCGTCTTGAGTATTTATTGCCTCAGAAGTGTGAGGTGAAGACTTCGGCTTTCAGTTCTTCACTGTCATCTCTCTTGAAGAAAGCCAAGCTGCCCTTCCTCACTGTCAGCTGCTGATGCACTGTGTTTTAATTCCCACATCTACTACAGCCCACTGTTTGTATTTCTCAACCCAGTACCAACCGCCTTGCCCTGGCTTCTTGCTTGGCAGCAAATCAGAGCCACGGCGGGGAGACCACTGTGTGAAACCCACCCCTCCCCCCCACACACCAAAGCTTCGATCTGTCACTGAGCGAAGAGAAAATGCTGGAGTCTTCCAGGAAATGCCTGCCAGATTCTAGCAAAATATTGCCTGCCGGGCTCACTTTCACAGTGTTGTAGATTTGAACTTTTACACCTTTCTAACTATTTTAGTGGAAAGTTGGACAGCCTTCACCAAGTGTTCTTGCCAGAGTCTAGTTGAGAGTAAAACCAATCTTCTGTTTAGCTAGTTTTCTGGTGTCTTCCAGCAGGGAGTGCCATATTTGCCCGGCGGGTCTGTTGGTGGTGCTTGGAGGGACTGAGGAGAACAGCAGGCCCCACTAGAGGCTGATGGTGGTGAAGGGGTTGAAGCAGCTGTGGGATGGATGTTGGAGAAAAGTCACAGGCAAGAGACCAGTCAAGAGTCATTTTCTCTGGAGGCAGCGTTTTGATGCTTGCTGAGTTCTCAGCACTCAGAAGGATGAGTGTGAGCAGGTGCTGCACCGTGTGAGCAGTACAGGCCAAGAAAGCACTCAGCACTGCTGTCTGCTGAGCAGGGTTTCATTAGCAGAAGAATTCTTGGAGACGATTACTGCAGGCCTTTCTGAAAAGCACAGAAACCGACAGCATTGTCTTCTGACACCAGAGAAAGGTCCCTGGGGAGCTGGATAGCAGGCAAGATCTTGTTCTGCAGATGACTTTGTACCAGCTCCCAGCCGCAAGAGGTTTTGTCCAGAAGTCTTGCCTCACGTCTGAGAGAGAACACGACCTGAGACCTTCAGGTTTTCTGATCTGCAGTAATGTTAGTATAAAAGGGAAAGGTTGATGTTTTCTATTTGGATCCTCAAGTATTATAGAGGAAAAAATCCCGGGCTTCCTGATCACCTCCAGCCAGGACAAAGATTATAGATTCCTGTTTCCGTCACAGGAAGGGGAAAGGCTAAGGTCAACCACATCCGGTGTCATCTTCTCCCGCCTGACTCAGGATGTGTGCTTGTGTTGTCAGTCTTGTCAAGAGCCTGTGGTTTCCTTTTGTGAACAAAGATCTTTCCGGGGACCAGGGAGTTAGCTCAGTGGTTCCGGCGCCTGTCTTGCAAGCGCAAGAACCTGGGTTCGATCCCCGGTAACCACATACCATACTGGGTGTGGAAACTCACACCCAGCAGCAACCAGTATCACGTACCACAGCGCCAGGTGTGGTGGCTCACGCCTGTAGTCCCAGCACTCGGGAGGCAGAGGCAGGAGGACTGCTGTGATGTGAGCTGGAGGCTGAGCTCAGGGCCAGCCTGAACCACAAAGTGAGACCCTGTCTCAAAAAAAACTAAAACAAACAAAAAACCCAAAGATCTTTCTGGAATCTCTGCTTCATCAGTTGTACCCTTGCACAATCAGTACTTAGGGTGCAGAGTCCTGCTGCTGCTCAGGGGCGAATCTTGCATTATTTCCTACCTGGAATTTTTGGGCCTGAAGGAGATCGTCTATGAGAAGAAAATTATAATGACCTCAATGATGTTTTAATTAATACTCAGTTCATTAAAGTTTGGATAGAAAATGTTAACAAATTAAAAGAATGTTCCTATTTAAATAAATGTTGACTATATAATCTGGTAAAAAGATGCTGTTTAAAAACTCACTTGCACCGTGACATCAGAATTCTAAAATTACAAAATTAACCCATCTGATTTTCTTTTTAAAAATTGATTTTATTGGTACATTCTTTATACACATGGTGATAATATTTGACATTGAGAATTTTGTAAAGATGTGGTTTTTTAATAAAATGGAGTATTACTCTATCATAAAGAATGATAAATTTGAGTTATTTATAGTCAAGTGGTTGCACCTTGAGGACATACTTGTAAGTGAAATAAATAGGTCACAGATGCTTAAATACTGTATCTTTTCTCTGGTAGGAGAAACCCAAAATGTAAATGAGTCCTAAAATGTATGATGGATATTGTGAAATAGAAAATGTTCAAGGAGAAAGGTGGGTAGGGGTAAATGAAGAAGGGAAAGGAAAACTTTGATGGTTATAAAAAAAGAAGCAAAACCCATCTAATCTTCTAAGGACATTCAGATGCCTACGAGACTTACAAATATTACCAAGAAAACTTTTCCTAATCACTTAGGTAGCTCTCATAACTCTAAGAAAATGTACTTATAAGTGTAATAAACTGTTGCAACATATTAAAACCAAAGCCTGAATAAAAGATAGACCATGATTCAAAAAACTACTGCTCTACCCATAGAATCTTTCTATTCAGATAAACAAACTTATAAACCCAATTTAAAAAAGTGTCATTACAGGCTGCTAGAGATACTGAGGGGAAATATCTAGGTAATGAATTGAAAATTGGGGATCAACACACCAGACTTACAAAAATAATCCAGTAATATTGTGAAGTAAACTGGTATTTATTAGACTTAATCTTTAATTATGCTCATAAACATCTGAAAGTTAAATTTTGCAACATGTTGTTTTGTCACAGTTTCTCTTCTGGAAATCACTTACACAGATTTCATCCTAATCCACTGCATGACTGGCTCCCTAATAAAACGATACTGCTCTGCACTTGGGGATAGACTAGCTTATCTCCAAAGCTCCTTGCTTGTTTCCTTTGGATGCAGATAATCCACATTGCTCTGGAGGTAGTTGGTGGTGACCATGAAACTAAGTCCTAGTCAGTGGAAACAAACGGAGTGGAACTGATGAATCTTCTTTGAGCTGTTCCCCCTTTGGCTGAATGGAGGTAGAAGACAATGATGGGAGTGATCTTTAAGGTCCATGCATGACCGTGAAGAAGAAAGCTTCCCTGGAACTCACCTGGTAGTGAGTCTAACACATGGAAAAACCACGCTTTCCTCACTTTAAGTCACTAAGACTTTGGGAATTATTTTTTACTGCAGCACAGCCTTCCCTAATTAACAGACATGCCCCCAAAAGAATTCAAGTCTCTTAATGGTTGATTTGCCTCAATGGATTTAAGCATTCATTAAAAACTTAATGCAATATACACATAGTTTGGGTTGATCAGTAGCCTTACTTCTGTAAATTAGAAACCCTTCTAAATCTATGCTGCAAATTATCTCATAGTAGTTGGTCTTTAAAAGTCTCAAAGGCTTATCAATTTTCATGGAATTTTTATTGGCATCATTATTAATATTCATCAACATAGCAGGGAAACAACTTTGTGTTAGAGCATTTTAGTAGATATCTAGCAAACTGTCTAGTCTCCAGTTGACTTTTTATATCTGTGGAAATACCTTCACCCCTGCCTAAGGAGCTGATGTTTTCCTCTAGTGGAACCCAAGTATCAGCCCACTTCTGTTAGGTGCACACCTGTGTCTGACTTCCCTTCTCAGGCTTTTTCGAGGATATTTTACATGGATATGAGTTCACATTTCTGATTCTGTTTTCCCTGAATATTTGGTAGTGTTTTGTCCTCATACAAGAAACTCTCTTACTGCTTTTACTCCATATCCTGAACCTCTGTAGGAACCAATCACCTCATAGCAAATATATTGTAACACACTGTATTTTATCTTATAAAACATGCATTAAACTATAGTCATGTCTATAGGAAGGACGTCTATAACATCTTCAGTTCTTGATGCTTTAATAAGGGTAGATTTGTGTCCCTTTCTCTTCATAAGTCTAAAATGCCTTTTCATTAACACAATGATATGCTTTTTATGTTTCCTTTAAAATAATCTCCAAATTCTCACTAACACACAATGTAAAATCATCATTATTCATCTGGGTGGACTGTGGGGAGGAAATAAGCACAATAATGACAATATAAAATTATTTCTAGAAACTTTTCCAATCTCTAAGAAATAAACAGTTGCTATTGTTCTTTTCTTTTAAAATTAGAAGAAGTCTCACTTTTAGGTTAGTGAATGGGATGATGTAGGTAGTGACAGTAGAACTACAGAAGTGTCAAGGGCAGGACTTTATCTTCTGGATTAGTTTACCACCCTGGGACTTTGGGCTCTTGGAGGAAACATAATGTATCATGAAAAGTGGGATTGAGGGTCTCATCCTGGGTCTCCCAGGGATGTTTTGGGAAAGATAATAAAAGGAAACTTTGTTCAAAGCTATCAATTAATCTTTTCACTTTAATTTTCTCATTTAGCTTGTCAGCAGACATCAATAGAAACACTACAGGAATGTGGATCAAGCAAATTAACTTTGGCTTTGGGTCTAGGTGCTGGTGTAAACAGTAATAAAGTGAAATCAATGCAGTAACTCAGAGAAGTCAATAAAATCTAAGGTGATTGCTGATAGCTGATAAAATGGAATTCATGCTTAATATTACAGCAGGAGAAAAGTACAATAGGGGAATGTGTTTCTAACAGAAGGCACAGAGGTGATACTATATGTCTGCAGTTGAGTTGCATTTATTTAGACCCACTGTTAGGAGAGAGAGCCAAGTTGCAATGGGATGAATAAGAAACTGGTTTCTTGGTGAGAGAAGGTCATGAATCCTACTTTCTTTATAGATTCTAAACCTGACCTCCTGACAAGATTAAGTCACAAGGGAGAAAGGCTTAAAAGAAATAAATGAACTAATCAGTTGGCCAAATAAATAATCTATCACACTGTTTACTCTGTATGGTAACATTTTTTTGGCATTTTGTAATGGATATGATACTGATTTATCACAATGAAGAAGAATTAAGATTATCTAGGAACAGCTTTAGGGCAAAATGATTTCATATTTTGGCTATTTCAATACATCAAGAAACATTAAGGAGCTTGTAGACAATCTTCTCCTTGCCATAGATTCCAAGAAAGCAGATGACTAATATTTCACATATTGAATTGACATGATCCATGGGTGGGGTTTCTGAGAAGAAATCCTGTCGGGGACATCACATCAGAGCCAGGTAGCATTTGAGAAGGACACACTTGTGACCGTCATTACTACTGCAAGGGGAGGAAGAGTTCAACAGGACCAGTGCTCGGGCCACAGCTGTGTGACAGCAGCTGTTTAATACCACCGTTTATCACTCAATCAGATGAATTTGTTCAGTTTCATACATACCTGATATAAAACAACTTGTAGAATAATAAATATACCATAAGTGCAGACCATTACCATCCAACTTTAGCTGTGTTTCTCTTTCCTTCTCCTGGTCTGAGAATTTTAGTAGCAGAGCCAAGCTAGACTTTTTCTCTATGGTGTTCAACCGCACAAGCCGCAAGGGCAGGCATCCATGAGGACAGATGTTTGCTGTCAAGGAAATGGACCATTGCATCATGGGAAGGTTGACTGGACATAGTCATGGCTAGGGTTAGAGAATGTATTCACACTATGGTAGGGGTCCCTGTTCTGCATCCCCTTTCCATCCTGCTTCCCAGCATAATTCAACATCCACTGTGTCTGGCATCTCTTCCTCTACTCTTCCCATGATGAGTTGGGTCTCTTTTTGTCATCTTTTTTTTTTTGAGACAAGGCCTTTGTAGTTCAGGCTGGCCTCAAACTCACTATGTAGCCCAAGTGAGCCTCAAACTCACAGCAATCCTCCTGCACACTAGAATTACAGCTGTGAGTCACCACACCCAACACTGAGATATATGGTTACCGGGGATCTAACTCAGGACCTTACACTTGCCAGGCAGAGGCTGGGACCAATGAGCTAAATCCCTGGCCTCTTTTTCAAAAGAGAGCCCCGCCATTGTCACTGTTCTGCTGACCTCTCAGGTGACAGCATGTGGTTCCTGTAACTCAGTAGCTTCCTAGAGGCAGCCCTGTGACTTCGGGTCACTCCGTGTCCTGATTCAGACATACTTGGCAATGAAGGATTGGTCCCCATTGGAATGATCAGAGTAAATGATGTGAGCCTGTCCCACGTGGACACGCTGCATTCGAGCAGGGGATTCTCAGCATCTGTCATGCACCTGGCTGTTGAAACCCAGCACAGCTCACACAGCCTGACAGCCGTACCTTCACCACCCACCCACTTCTCACAGGCTTCCCAAGGCCATTTCTCTTCGCTGTTCCTCTTTTATCTTTCTTTTCTGGCTGTGTGATAGGGAAGCTTGCTTTCTTTCATCTCTCAAAGTCGTATTCCATCTTTTGATGAGCATACTTTTTCTGATGGCCTTCCTTTGATTCTCGCCCCAGCCTTTTCTTTCTCTGTGGGCTGTGACTTCCACAGTGAAGCTGTTTCCACCATAATGAGTTCTTCTGATTGGCTGCAAACTCGGAGGCATTTTAGACTCTTTATGAAGTTTGGTGCATGGGAATAAAAATGGAAGGCTCACTTCTCTCCATTCAGAGATACTTGCTCTTCTATAAATATGAGAAAATTAGCAGCAATTACAGTGATCCATCCTGCTTTTCTTTGCTAAACACCATGTGCTTAACATAATTTGAGATACAAGGTCGAGTCCATTAGGGGTCTAAAAAGTAGGGAATCTATCCTGGCTTATATTGACTAGAATATAACTGGTAGCTACTACATTTCCTATATAATGTACTTTTCTCTATAGGATTGGGTGGTTTGAGTGGTTTTTATTTAAAGTAAACTCAAGCATTCTCATCAGTGCATCTTTTTCTTGGATAATCGTTGCTTTTATACAAGATAGAACAAGAATATCCTCTACATATACTTCCAAAGACGATTTGTATTCAGTGTGAGAATCAGTGCGGGCTGCTTATTAACTTTACAAGTGAGTGTTTTTCTTCTCTGTAGTCTTCTCATGCCTTGGCTCCTTCTCATAATGTCTTCTTCTGGGAGACATGGCTCTTCAGAGAGCCATGTATGTCCACCATGTGTTCTCCTGCCTCCTGTTTGTCTTTGAGGGTCCATTTATCCTTGAGCCCTTCCACAAGCAGCACAGAATTTATCACTGAAAACTACATGTGCATTACTTTTGTTCTACTCAAATAAATGCCAGAGTTATAGATGTTTTATTGTTCCTACTGATCTTATTTATCAGATACCACCCAAGAACAACATATTATATATAAAGAATACTCTTCAAAATAAAGTACATGATTAGAAATATCACTGTATTCAACTTTGAGCTTAAGAAATGTTATCGATCAATGATTTTGAGGTCCCTGGAAGGACCTGCTTATACCCCATCAGCTCTGCTGCATGTCCTATACGCCACTGTCCTGCATTGTAACTCTATTACTTCTTCATTATTTTATGTCATGTGTTTTCAAATAAACTGTTTAGAATTTCTTATTTGCTCTTCAGCTTTAAACAAATGGATGTATGCTACATGTATTTTTAAGACTGTTTCTTCTTGTTTGTTGTATTTGACAGATTTATTCATGTTGATGTTTGTACCTAAAAGAGTTTGTTCATTTTTATTGATGAATAATTCCATTAACTGACTTGTTGAGTGGTTAATGAATCAGTTAATAAATTTCACTATTTGTTCATTTTATCAAGTGACACATTGTTTCCACTTTCCTCTAATATAAATAGTATGAACAGTGAACATACATCCTTCGTGACTAGCTTGCATCTATCGATATAGTTTTAAAACACTAAAGCTAAGACAGTTTGAGAGTTTATAGCTGCGTGACTGCTATGATTTTATTTTGTGGTTCTGGGAATTTAATCCAGCATTTTT
>PVIR01040590.1:0-13230 GCA_004026965.1 Petromus typicus | reverse complement strand
CAGATGAATGAATAAAACTGGTTTAATTTTTAAAGGAACTCTACAGAAGAGTGAGCATAGAAGAACTTCTGCAGGAAAGAACTTGACTCAATCTCTAAGCTGTGCACTTCCCATAAATAACCATCAAGTTGAAGAAGGTCTGTTCTACTGAGAATTTGTTAGAATGTGGATCGGGAAAGGATGCCACATTTGACAAATGATTTTCCTGCACAAGGCCATGTGGTTTTGACTTGAACTGGTTGATTTTCATGCTGAACCTATTTGCATTCCTGTGATAAATTTCATGTGGTCACGGTGAATAATCCCCTTTTTTTATAGCTGAATTGAGCTTGGTACTATTTTACTGATTTTTACAATCATATTCTTAAGGGACATTGGTGTATAACTTTTTATGATAATTTTATCTGGCTTTGATTTTCTACTGCCTTACAGGATGAGTTGAGGAACATTTCCTTCTGTGTTTTCTGGAAAAGCACAGTCTGCTTCAAGTGTAAGTTCACAGGCAGCCTGAACTTTACAGAAGGAGCTTGTCTCAAAGAAAAGCAACTTTCCAGGTTGAGAGAACCTGGATATAGGCACATGAGCCACCATGATGAACCAAAGGAGGCGTTGGCCCCAAAACCTGTGTTTTCATGTGTTTTATTGACAATAGGAGTGAGTGGATTGGCCAACAAAGGAAGAGTTGTTGCTGCTGTTGTTGCCCCAGTACCAGGGATCAAACTCAGGCAGCAGCACAACTGAGCTCAATCCTCAGCCCTAGGAAAAGCTGTAGCTACCCATCTAAAAATGTTTCAGGGACTCAAGTCATAGCTGAATTAAGGATTCCTGTTAAATCTGGACTCAGACCTCATTTGAACTAGGTTGGAGTCATTTGTGAGTACAGGACCTACCATGCTGCTCTTTTCCAAGATCTGAACTCAGCCAGCTGTCCAAGTTCATTTGGCCCTTATGGGGTCAAACCAAGATGAGGAGCCAAACGTGGGGGTCTGAAACATTTTCTTGCATGGAAAAAGACAGTCAGTAGTATTTGGGCCTCCAACACTGCTTCCACCATCACAGTCAACTCCCTTGAAAAACAGTAAGGGAACTGAAATTCCATTAGCAATGCTAAGGTCTGAGACATCCCTGGTCTATGACACACGGGCTAATATATGTAGCAACATCAAGAGTTCCATTTCACCTTGTAAAATTAACATGACACAACAGCCATTGCTTACTTGTCACTAAATAATGAGATGTAAAAATCACTGGCTAATTGATGTGATTAAGATAGAAGTATATTTGGGAGAGGGCAGATCAGATGTCAGGATTCTCAGACATCCAGAGCATTACAGTTAGTTTATGGATTGTCTGTAGCCATAGGAAAAAGAATTACTGAGTTCTCAGAATCTCAGGGAATCAAAGCCATGAACTGTGTGGAATGGTACAGCAAGTATTGCATTGGGACCCTCATCATAAAATAAGAATTTACTTAGTGCATTTTATTGAAAGAGCTCTTTCTGAGTGAGTACAGACCTTCACAGAATAGTGGCAATTGAGCTAGTTGTGATGGTTGAGGAAGATTCCTCGATCTGTTTATTGACAAGAAAGAAGTTCCAGGAAGGACTTGCTAAACTCCTTTAGCTCACAGGACTCACTTGAGAGACAAAGGGTCTTAGAATTATTCCTGCACTCTCAGGTTCTGCCCAGATAGAGCCAGGTGGGCACCAAGCAATGTATCTGACATCCTGTTGTGGACAGCTGGGTCCGATGTGTGAGAAGAGAGTGGAGGAGGGCTCTGGCTTCTCCCCACTTCCTCCTTCCAATCAGTGTGTCACGTCCCTGCTACTCACAGACGAGGGACCTGACTCTACTCGTGCTGAACTGGGCGGCACCTCAGTCCAGTGTGAATTCAACTTGAGCCAATACTGATAGAGAATCTCATTTTGGATTTAAGTCTTCAGTATTCTCAACACAATCTTCTACCAAATAATACATAGAGACAGTCTTTTGTTTCTTTTTAAAAATGTTTTTGTGACATCAGGGATTTTACTTGCAACCTTGCACTTACCCCATAAATAGCAGATAGGCAGGCTCAGTCTTGCGGTTATTACACAAAGCCTGTGAGCTCCCCTGTGGTTTACTTCTCTGAGTCACATGGCTGGCCAAGATGCAGACGCACTGTGGCCGTCAGCACTGCTGCTTGTGAAGGTTACCAAGTTAGCTCTAGGACAACCACTGGAGCTCCCAACTTCCATCACATCAGAGTGTCCCTGAAGTTAAAGGATATTAGTAGCTTACTGGAGGATGGCTATGTCCATTTGAAGCCCTCCTGTTAGAATCTCCAAGAACTGCCCATTTAAAGACCATCAATCTTCTTTTCCTTTTTAAAAATTGATTTTATTGGTCCATGTTATATACACATTATTATCACACTTGACATTGAGAATTTGTACCAATATATGACACAACCTAATCCTCATTTTTTTCCATTGCCCTGCCCACCCTACAAGTCCACACCCCTGTATAAGCTTTGTTTCATTTTTTTATCATCAAAATCTTCCTTCCATTCTTCATTTACCACACCTCCCTTTTCCTTTTGAATAACTTCTTACTATTTGCCAATATCCCTCATACATTTTACATCTTCAAGTTCTCATACCAGAGAAAAGATATAGTATTTACACATCTTTGACCTGTTTATTTCACATATAAATATGTTCTCAAGGAATATCCACTAGAGTATAGATAACTCAAATTTATCATTCTTTAAGGCAGAGTAATATTCCATTTTATTTTATTTTTAATTTAAAAAACAAAACAAAAACCTTACATGCACTCTATCCAGGCTCTATATGATGAGCATTTGCATTGTTTCCAAGATTTTGCTATCACAAACTGAGCTGCTATAAACATAGGTGCACATATGATGCTGTGATGTAAATGTAGTAATTCTTACCATGTATACCTAGCAGAGGAATAGCAGGGTCAAATGGTACCTCTATCCCTAGTTTTTACAGGAATCTCCACAATGTTCTCCACATTGCTTGCACCAGTCTACATTCCCTCAAAAGTGGAGCAGGGTCCCTTTCTTGCTCCAGCCTCTGCAATGTGTTGTTGGTTGATTTTTTTTTTTAATAGCAGCCATTCTTTGTAGAAGGAGATGACATCTCAGTGTTGTTTGCCTCTGTATCTTTTCAATGACCATCAATGTTGAGCATTTCTTCCTATGTTTCTTAGCTGCCTTTACTTCTTCCTCTGAAAAATGTCTGTTCATTTCTGGCATCCATTTTTGAACTAGGTCTTTAAATTTAGGGAGGCGAGCTGATTTATTTAAAAGCTCTTTACATACTCTAGATAGTATCCTTTTGTCTGAGAAACAGCTGGTAAAAAAATCTTTCCTGTGTTGTAGGTTGTCTTTTCACTGAGCTGGTGGTTTCTCCTGTTAATCAGAGGCATCTTAATAAGATGAGATCCCAGCTGTTGATTCCTTCTGCTAGTTCTCATGCTGTACAGGTTTTCTTCCTAAAGTCTTTCCCTAAGCCAGTGTCTCCACGAGTTCTACATAACTTGTTTTGCAGTAAGATTCATGTTTTTGTTTTAATATTTAGGTCTCTAATCCATTTTGATTTTTGTTTAATGTATGGTGAAAGGGATAGATCTACCTTTTATCCTGGCAGGTTGAAACCTAGTTTTTACAGCACTGTTTGTTTAAGAGTCTGTCTTTCCTGCATTGAAGGTGTTTGACTTCTTTGTCAAAGAGGAGGGTGCTTAGCATTTCTGGGGTTGTTTCTGGATCTTCTAATCAGTTCCACTGACTCTCAGCCCTTTTACCTCAACAACTTTATTTTCTACCCGAGGAAAATCAGACGTTCTATTTCTCTCCTGGGTGGAAACTATACACGTTTACTGTAATTCACCTGATCTCAAGGCCTAGCTTTTATATAAACCTAATGCAGATAGCTTTACTGATAATAGCAGTGACCTAAATAATTTAACTGATACTGAAACTAATAAAAGGGCTGGGGAGATAGCTCAGTGGTTCTGGCGCCTGTCTTGCAAGCGCAAGGGTCTGGGTCCGGGTCCGATTCTCTGGTAACCACATACCATATTGGGCATGGAAACTCATGCCCAGCAGCAATCAGTACCATGTAGCACAGTGCTGAGTGTGGTGGCTCATGCCTATAATCCCAGCACTCGGGAGGCAGAGGCAGGAGGATTGCTGTGATGTGAGTTTGAGGCTGAGCTCAGGGCCAACCTGAACTACAAAGCGAGACCCTGTGTCAAAAAACCTAAAAACAAACAAACAAAAAAACCCTGGTGAAATATTTATCACCAAGAAGTAATTGAGGAAAAGCTACTTCTTTCAAACACATCAGCACAAAAAGTTGAAATCTTCACCATTCCCCAAACCTTTAGTCACAATGGAAGTCAGTGTGGAAAGTCTTCAAATATTAAAATTAGAAACTTGATCTGAGTCAGCTATTCCCCTTCTAGCTATCTTCCTGAAGAGTTAAAGACAGTGATAGGTGATATCCATGTTTATAGCAGCATGAATCATAGTAGCTGAACCTTGGAGATGGCCTGTGTGACCGTCAACAAATGAAAGGTGGTATTTGTACAGAATAGAGTACTCCTCCACCAAAAAGAAGAATACACGGGAGTCATTTTTAGGAGAATGGATGCGGTTTGACACTGTTAAATAAAATAAATTACATGCATAAACATCACAATTTCTGTTAGGAGAAAATCAGAACATAAAAAAAAAACAACAACAACAAATAAAAGATATGTAAAATAAGAAGTTTAAAGCTAGCCTGAAGTACAAAGCGAGACCCTGTGTCAAAAAACCTAAAAACAAACAAACAAAAAAACCCTGGTGAAATATTTATCACCAAGAAGTGATTGAGGAAAAGCTACTTCTTTCAAACACATCAGCACAAAAAGTTGAAATCTTCACCATTCCCCAAACCTTTAGTCACAATGGAAGTCAGTGTGGAAAGTCTTCAAGACCTGTTTTAAAAAAATAAGGCTAGGGAAACATCAGGAGGAGCCCCCAAGGTGAGGAAGGTGAGCATCTGTCTTTGCATACAATGAACCCCTTTGTGATCAGTGGTGCAGCCAGGGAAGAGGGAGCAGAGGGGGTGGTCCTCATCTCTATGAAGGGGAGACATCTTGGGGCAGCACTATTAATATTCTATTTAAATACATTATTGTATTGAAACATGTTCGAGGGCTACAAATTGAAGGAGTGGCAGGAACTGATCTATGACTCAGTTTTGTCGCTGCTGTCAGAGCCTGTACTACATTTCCCTCATGCTCAGGGACAGCAGGCTCTGTCACCCGTCATCCCGGATGTCATGGAGATAACGCAGTTGTAAAGTTTGCCTTCCGGTTTGCTCAAAATGATCTTCTGATGAGATACTGGAGTAGTGGGGAAATGTATTTTATTTTTAATTGTACTTTAGACAATAGAAAATCTGTACTCAACCGAGGCAGTATTTCAGGTGACGTGAACTTACCACCCATAGGCGAGACTGACATCTCTGTAACTGAGACAAGGGGGAGTGAAGTGCTCTTGGAGAAAGCTTTGGAAGAGTCTCATCACTGGGAAGATCTCTAAGGAAAATGAGACCATGTGCCAGGAAGCAGCAGGTGGGAGCGAGAGAGCAATATCACACAGCATGAGCTTCCTTGACCTTCCCTTTCCCACTTGGGCTCTCTCAGGCCCATGAGGTCACCATGGCTCTGGAGAAGTCCCTTCTTCTGCTCTCACTACTCATGCTGTTGCTCCTGGGGCTGAGCTGGATCCAGCCTCCTCAGGACATAGACCCCTCAGCCATGAGGTTTTTGTGGGAGCACATAGGCTGAGGCTGTTCTCCCAGCAGTAACCCCAACTTCTGCAATGAAATGATGGAGCACCGGAATGTGACACCAGGGTGCTGCAAGTCAGTGCACACTTTGTGCTCTTGTCTGAGCACTCAGGTTCAACAAACATACCAGCTGGGCCAGAGACTTAGCTCAGTGGTTCCAGTGACTGACTTGTAATCACAAGGTCCCTGGTTCGATCCTTGGTAAACAAATAGAACAATGCCAGGGATGGCGAAACCCACCCACAAGCAATCAGTAGGATATACCACAGTGCCTGGCATGGTGGCTCATGGGTGTAACCTCAGCACTCAGGAAGCAGAAGTCGGAGAACTGCTGAGTTCAAGCCTGAGTTCAGAATTTAGGAGCCAGTAGCCTCTCAGCCCAGCAAAACCCCACAACAAAACAGAGCAGTTGCCAATATTGCAAGTGAGTCCTTCAAGTAAGAGTAAATGTTTGAGGATCATGCCACAAACTTGGAATCCAAGCACTCTAGAAGTGCAGGCAGGGTTGCAAGTTCAAGGCCACCCTGGGCTACATACAGAGACCATGTCCAGAAAAGTACATCAACAAGAGAAGTCTGGACGTGGTGGCACACACCAATTGTCCAAACACTCTGCGAGACTAAGGCCGGAGAATCATAAGTTTTTCCCCAGGATGGATCTGAGCTAGTTAGCAAGACACTGTCTCAAATTTCAAAAATTTGTAAAATGATGGATGTACTGAGAAAGTGGCTCAGTGTGAAGGACTTGGGGACAAAAGAAGAGTGCAGAGGATCCTAGGATCTGGGACTTTCTCTACCTGTACAGTATCCCAGAATGCTCAACTGCTCAGTTTTCATCCATTGTCAAAAAAAGGGTCCCGTCATTCTTTTCTCTTGATGAAAATTTGTCACATATGTTTAAAAAAGATATCAGAGGGCTAAGGATGTGCCGGGTGTGGTTCTCAGAATCTCAGGGAATCAAAGCCGTGAACTGTGTGGAATGCTACAGCAAGTATTGCATTGGGACCCTCATCATAAAATAAGAATTTACTTAATACATTTTATTGAAAGAGCTCTTTCTGAGTGAGTACAGATCTTCACAGAATAGTGGCAATTGAGCTAGTTGTGATGGATGAGGAAGATTCCTCAATCTGTTTATTGACAAGAAAGAAGGGGGACTTGCTAAACTCCTTTAGCTGATGAGTTTCTCTCTGAATTGTAAACAGCGTTCCTGGATGCCTAGAAATATGTAGTCTGACCTCCCACGTTTTCCCTGTTTCCCAATCTGTTTGCTGTTTCCCTTTCTCTGTAAACCTAATGAGTATAGGGTTACATTTACCTGTACAGGGCCCACATTCTCCATTGCCAGTGGGCTCTGGGTTGTCTTTCTCATTGTACTAAAGCCCTGATCCCATGCCATCTAGGGCCCTTTTAACATCTATGAGTTCAGTTCGAATAGATGGTTCCCATGACATTTGCCCTGTTGATTCACAGTCCCAAGCCTTGCAGTAATAATCAGTGGTGTCTCCCCATTTTTCCCTCTGCTGAACAGAACGAGAATGACCAGGACAAATGTAGGAGGGCACCTTTCTAGTATCTCTGTGGTTCTGTGCAGTATGGCACCTATATTCCAGACCTAGGTTATAATGTTTACAGCTTTCTGGGTATTCTCTGCAACCGCTTGGTTCCCAAGTTCCAGCCGCCAGATCACACGAGTCAGTATACAAATCTGGGAACCAAATTCCAGGGTGGGGGTCTCTTTCGATATGGCATATACCTTTTCCCCTGCTAGGTTGTAAATTGACCAAGTTACATTAGGGGGCCTGTGAGGATTTCCTGTTACAGAGGCTGGGACAGAAGCAATTAAGCAAAGAAGTATAATAGTCACTACCCAATGTTTGGGTTCACCACAGTGGGAACATTGCCAGTCTGCGTGGTCTCTCCTAGGGGAGCTGTCCTTGTGAGGAGGACGGGGATTCCTCCCATTCGATCGGGGTGCACTCACTCGGGGCTTCGTGTGAACTTCAGCTTGAGCGGGTCTCCGGAGGTCAGCTGGTGTACCACCCATCGCCGCTCAGTGTTGTCCGATGGCGCAGGCTTTACGTGGGAGTGATGGATCCAAGCTGGGATGCCCTCTACCTTCACTGCTGATGGCGAAATGAGAACCACTGTGTAGGGCCCTATCCAGTGGGGCTCAACGTTTTCACCCAGTGTCTCTTTTCTGGTATCAAATCTCCAGGCTGGAAAGCATGTGGGTCTGGGAACAGCATGGCTTTATAGAGGGGTTTCGCCTGTTCAGCAAACCCGGTGACCCAAAGTCTGCAGAACCCCACCGAGCTAAGAAATACTCTTACCTCATGTCTTGTTGGTGAAATTAGAATCTTGAGGATGGTGTCCTTCCGGCTGGATGTTATTGGTCTCTTTCCTTGGGAGATGACATGCCCCAAGTAGCTGATTTCTGTCTAATGTAATTGTTCCTTCTTCTGGGACACTCGATATTCCAGTCGTCCCAGATTGTGTAGGAGTCCCTCTGTGGCTAGTTGTCATTCTGCTAGGGTGATTGCTGCAACCAATAAGTCATCCACATATTCCAACAGGGTTACAGATGGGTCTTGGCCCAGTACTCACCCAAATCTTCATGTAGAGCTTCATCAAAAATAGTAGGAGATGGGCCAGGGGATATAGCTCCGTGTTTCTGGTGCCTGTCTTGCAAGCACAAGGGCCCAGGTTCGATCCCCGGTAACCACATAACAATTCTGGGTGTGGAGACTCACCCCAACAGCAACCAGTACCACATACCACAGTGCTGGGTGTGGTAGCTCACGCCTGTAATCCCAGCACTCGGGTGGCAGAGGCAGGAGAATTGCTGTGGTGTGAGTTTGAGGCTGAGCTCAGGGCCAACCTGAACTACAAAGTGAGACTCTGTCTCAAAAAACCTAAAAAAAAAAAAAAAAAAAAAAAATAGTAGGAGAGTTCTTGAAGCCTTGTGGGAGCCTAGTCCATGTCAGTTGTCCACTGAATCCTGCCTCTGGGTCTGACCACTCAAATGCAAAAAGGGGCTGGCTTTTTGGTGCCAAAGGTAAGCAAAAGAAGGAGTCTTTTAAGTCCAACACCATAAAATACTGTTTATCTGGAGAGAGAGAGCTTAGCAAGGTATTTGGGTTAGGTGGTGTAGGATGGATGTCTTCTACTCTCTTATTTACTTCTCTTAGATCTTGAACTGGTCTGTAACCATCTGAGTTAGGCTTTCTTACCGGGAGCAAAGGAGTGTTCCATGGAGACTGACAAGGCACTAAGATTCCGGATTCCCTTAGTCTCCTTATGTGTGGGGTAATGCCTTTCTTTTCTTGGAGAGGCATTGGGTATTGCCTCAAATGGGCTGGCTGTGCCCCTGCGAAAAGCTGGACTATTATTGGGGACCGATATGCTGCTAGTCCCGGCCCATTGGTTTCAGCCCACACCTCAGGAATAACTTTAGTCCATCTTTCAGACAATTTTCCTTGGATTTTTAAAAAAATCTTTTAGGACTAGATTCTCAGGAAACATCCTATATTCTTCTTCTAAGGTTAAGGTTAAGACTTGTAGGGGAGCTTCACCTGCATTGGTAACTGAAGTTCCTCCTTGTCTAAAATATATTTGAGCTCCCACTTGGGTTAGTAAATCTCATCCCAACAGAGGATAGGGGCAATTGGAAATCACCAGAAACGAGAGGGTCACCTGGTGTTTCCCCAAGTCTACAATCGTTTTGGTGGTCCAATTATATTTGTTGGTGCCTGTGGCCCCATGTATCCATGTTGTTCTTTTTGATAATACCCAAGGGAGTCCTGCAGGACTGAATGTTGTGCAGCCCACATGGAACATGAATGTTTCCACGTCCACATGGAAATTTACCGGTTTCCCCTCCACCTTCATAGTTACCCAGCACTCGGGGGAGGGGTTCCAAACCCCGACTATTCTTAATCACTTACTTCCCCGAGTTCTAACACTTCAGACCTCTTCCGTTGTTTTTCTTTCTTTTTGGGGGCAGTGCTTTCTGCAGTGACCAGTTTCTTTACAGTAAGCACATTGATTGGGGCCTATCTCATGCCTGTTTCGGTTGTTTCTTTGGTTCTCTGAGCTCTCTTTAGTTCCTGTCTTGGCTAATTTCTCTATTTTCCGAGTTCTATTTTTCCCTTTGGCCGTATGGGCCAGGAGCACCTTTGCTAATCCCTTCACTTGCATGTCTTCTGGTGAGTCTCAGTTATTGCAGACTTTCTCAGCTACAGCTACCAACTCTGTCAGCCACTTTCCTTCAAATCCCTCTAGTTTCTGTAGCTTTTTTCTAATATCTGGGGCAGACAGACTCACAAAGGCCATACTAACAGCTAACTGGTTATTCTTTGCTAGTGGGTCAAGCAGGGTGTAAGTACGATAGGCTTCCAGCAGCCTTGCTAAGAAGGCACTAGGTGATTCATCTTTTTCCTGCTTAACCTGGCTTACCTTAGACAAGTTTGTTGGGCGCCTTACTGCCGCCCAGGGGCCATCCACTAGAGTCTGGCGGTAGATTATGAGCCTGTCCTTACCTTCTCCTGTATTGGGGTTCCAATCTGGTCTCTGAAGAGGGAAACTTTCATCTATCAGTTGTGGTATAGTGGTTAGCTGCCCATTTGGTCCTTTGACTAATTTTCGAGCTTCATTAATTATGTGCTCTCATTCCTCAGTGGTAAAGAGGATTTGCAGGAGCTGCTGGCAATCGTCCCACGTCGGCTGGTGGGTGAACAAGACAGACTCAACCAAATTAGAGCCACGTGTTTTTCTGAGAACGAAGGGTTTTGGAATTTCCAATTATAAAGGTCATTAGAGAGGAAAGGCCAGTGAACCAACTGAGGGTTCCCGTGCTGATCTGGAGGCCCTGCAGCCTGGAGAGGTAAGGCTACAGTAGAGTCAGGCCCTTCTGCATCATCAGAGCAGCGAGCGCAGGTGCAAGTGACCGGGGGAGAGGGCAGAGAGGGCTGAGGAGCGGGCTGAGAACTGGGCTCCGGGGTGGGCTGAGGAGCGGGTGCAGAAGGAACATACGGAGGGGGAGCCCAAATTTGTTCCTCCCCTGGTGGGGGCAGAAGTGGGTAAAGAGGCTCCCTTAAACTTCCTGTAGGGTACGAAACTGGTTATTCTTAGTCTGCTTTCCTCGGTGGCTCGTATCTGGCGTGACGAGGAAGAAGAAGCCTGAGATAGGGTCAGAATGAGCTTTGGTGGAACAAAAGGTTTTAGCCAGGTAGGGGGATCTTCTGTAAGATTTAACCAGACTGTAATGCAGGGGACCTGGTCCGGGTGGCCAGGCGTCTCATACACAATGTTTTTGGCCCTTATGGTAGTCTGCATATCAAAGGTTCCCTCTTCTGGCCACCCTGCTTTGAAGGTAGGCCACTCATTCCTGCCAAATTGAAACAATTTTTCTTTCCTTACATATAAACCTAGGTCGGCCGCCGCATTTTTTCTTCTTTGAAGTGGTCTAATACCAAGGTTAGTAGGGTCGTTTGTTTTTGACCCATGAAGACGAATCCAAGAGCTGCAGAAAAACAAAGGACAATACAAACAATAAAGATGTAGCGACAAGGGCGAACCCACAGACAGCGAACAGAAAACCAGGGGTCCCCAGGAGGATCTCCACCGGACCGAGCAGAGGGCACCAAGAGAACAACGTTCTCCGTGACAAGGACACCGTCCTCACAGAAGGATCTCGTGACGTCTCTCTAACCCGAGGCTGGGAAGCCGTCTGGCACGTCTGCCTGGTTTCCCTCACCACTCAGATGATCTAGATATTTTCCAAACAGATTCATAAAAACAGAAAACCAGACCTGCACGTAATTTTGAAACCAGACGTGCACACAACCCAAAACAGAAAACCAGACGTGCGCACAACTTACCGAGGGGCAAGGTTGCCCGAAACGGGAGGGAGCCTTACGAAGGGACGTTTCCGGTAGTGGAGATCCCGGACGAGCCCCCAAAATGTTGGGTCCAGGAATCTCCACTCCGAAATAAGTCCAAACTCGTATGCAAGTACAAAGGCACTTCATTAGCACAGCATGCGGTAGGTCTGCTGAACTAGGTCAGAGACCCCCAAAATGGGGTGGGCTTGTCTCTTTAATAGTGTTTGTAGATTACATAGGTCTCTCTTTCCCTCCCCCTCCCTTCTTTCCTCCCCTTCTGTCCCCTCATTTGATTTATACTTTCAGAATTGTTTTTGCCGCATGTCAGCGGTTTTTCCCAGAACATAGGAAAAGAGATGAGGTTCGGGTCAAAGTGTACTAGGACTGAGGAGATGACTAGGACTTAGGGATCGGTGTTTACTAGGAAAACAAGGGCAATGTTTACTGTGGTTTTTATGGGGACAAAGAGAGGAAGAGAACAACATAACAAAATGGAGTCTTGGGCTACAAGATGGAGTCACTTAGGCCCTTCAGGTTCAGTGCATGGTGAGAGAGATATGTCTGTTTTTAGTCTGTGGTAGGTTAAAGCCCAGTTTTTCCAGCACCATTTGTTAAAGAGGCTGTCTTTCCTCCATTTAGGTCATTTGGCTCCTTTGTCAAAATGAGGTGGCTTACTGTACCTGGAGTTGTTTCTGCATCTTGAAATGCATTTCACTGATCCTCAGATCTCTTACTTTGCCAGTACTATGCTGTTTTAATCACAGTGGTTTTGTGGTATAGTTTCAAGTTTCCACTTTTTTTCTACAGCTGACATCTCAATATACCTGCATCTCTGCTCATCATGCTCATCAGCGTAATATGAGGAAACAAAAAGGCCAGCCTCAGCACTGACATGGTTTCTTCTTCATGAACTTTCATGTTAAAGCCGAGATGGAGACATTTTACTTTCTGAGTCTGGCTTGTTGTACTTAAGGTGATGACCTCTCTTCCACAGATCTTGCAAATGACATAATTTAATTCTTCTCTCTGGGTGAATAATATTTCATTTTGTACATATAGTGCATTTTATTTAGCAATTTATCTGTTCAGAGGCACCTAGACTGATTCCATAGCTTAGAAACTATTGTGCACCAATAATCATAGATATGCTCTTATTTCTATAAAGGATGTTGATTTTAATTTTTTTTGGAACATACCAAGAGTAGAATAACTGAATCTAATGGTAGGTAACTCTGTGTGTGTGTGTGTGTGTGTGTGTGTGTGTGCGCGCGCGCATGCGCGCGCGCATGCATGCGCAGTACTGGGGATTGAACCCAGGGCCTTTGTGCTCAGCTATATTCCCAAGCCCCTTTTATTTTTATTTTGTGATGGGGTCTCATAAGTTGCCCATGCTGGGCTGAAACTTCCAAGTCTCCTGCCTCAGCTTCCCAGAGTGCTGGATTACAAGCATGTACCACCAGACTCGTCTTCTGATCTGATTTCTTTGAGGAACTT
>PVIR01040589.1:0-13267 GCA_004026965.1 Petromus typicus | reverse complement strand
TGGTAACCAGGGATCGAATCCCGGTCCTTGCGCTTGCAAGACAGGCACCAGAACCACTGAGCTAAATCCCCAGCCCCAAATTCTCACTGTTGAGTGCAGTCATGATGTGTATATGTAATGTACCAATAAAGATTTCAATTAAAAATTATTGTTAGAAAAAATAATCAACACTCGATGAAAAAATAATGCAAATACTTTCAAGAAACAATATTTTTTTTAAAGAAACGATTTCCTCACTGCTGCCCTAGAATCCCACAGAATATTAACATTTCTTAGCAAACATGTTAAAGAAATTTTAGTAACAGCACAAACCTACTGACCTCCTTCCGGTGTCTGGGACTCGGGCCTTGCATGCTTTTCCTCCCTGGAGTGCAGGTCACGTGTCCTTACTTCACCAGGGACACGTGCAGTCACACACACGCGCATTTTCACTTCTGTCAATTGAGAGCACGTTTTCACACTTATGTAATAAAGGCGGTGCTCACATGGCTCCACACCTTGATTTGTTCCGTGTTTAATCCACAGGGACCTCTGCGCCCTAACTTAGAAGATGGGAACCGGCCTCAGGCGGGGGGAAGGAGGGAGGCCTCTGTGGCTGCGGGTCTGGCCCCACTGTACCCAGCTGCATGAGATGGGTGACATCAATACGGACACATTTCTAAATTCCTCTGGAAGTAATTTTCTCATTGTAATGATGTTGTCTTTATAGAGATTATTAATGTGTGTTAAACACACCAGACAGGGCTCCCTGAAAAAACAGAAGGGGTGTGTGTGTGTGTGTGTGTGTGTGTGTGTGTGTGTGTGTGTGTGTGCGCGCGCGCACGCGCGCGCCCAAACACTGAATCCTGTGGAAGCCGGCAGCACCAAACTCTACAAGACAGTTTAGCAAGCTAGAAAGTCAGGGAAGAGCTGCGGTTTGGGTCTAAAATCAGCTGGGGGTGGTGGTACATGACGATAGTTCCAGCACTCAGGAGGCGAAGGCAGGAGGCTCACCACGAGTTCAAGGCCAGCCGGAGCTATATAGTGAGACTTTGTCTCAGAAAACCTAAATAAATAAATAAATAAACACAAATAAAAATAGTCTCTTTGACAAAATTCCTTCCTTTGGAGGAAAGCCCTCGTCTTTCTATCAAAACCTTCAATTCACTGGTTGAGACCCACACACATCTTAGAGAGTAATTGGGTTTGATCATCGTCCACTGATTTAAATGGTAATCTAATTTAACTGTGCACTCAGAGAAACATCTAGAATAATATTTGACTGTACTATAGCCTAGTCTAGTTAACTGATATATGAAATTAACCATCACAGTAGTTTCATTTTATTTTATTATTTATTTGGTTTTCTTTCTATCTTTCTTTCTTTTTTGAGACAGGATCTTTCTATATAGTTCATGAACTGACTTTGGACCCACTGCATAGCTCAGGCTATCCACAGACTCATTGAAATTCTCCTGCCTCAGCCTCTCAAATGCTAGGAAATTACAGGCATATGTCACTACATTGCACCTAGGTATTTTATTTTATGGTGCTAGAGATGACACTTAGGGTCTCAAACATACTGAAACCATGTTTTTCTACTCGGTTACATAGCAGCCTCACAGTATTTTTTAAACTAAAAAAATGCAGGAAAGTCAAAAAAAGAATTTTATCTCCCTCTGTCCCAAATTCTAAAAACAAAATAATCTCAATATTTAGCAATTGCTATTTTCAAAATTTCTATGGTGATTTAAAGAGTAAAATGAAAAGAATAATGTACTATTAATGCTACTTTAAGATGAAAGATCAAAATTTAATATTTTAAAAGGAGAAAAAGGAATTCAAGTGTAATTTTAAGTCACTGTATCTTTTTTTTTTTTTTTTTGAGACAGGATTTCACTTTTTGTAGTTCAGGCTGGCCCTGAGCTCAACCTTGAGCTCACAGCAATCCTCCTGCCTCTGCCTCCCCAGTGCTGGGATTAGGCGTGAGCCACCACGCCCAGCACTGTGGTGTGTGGTCCTGATTATTAGTGGGTGTGGAGGTCCTTTCACTTGGAAGGTAGGTGCTGGAACCACTGAGCTAAATCCCTGGCCCCAAGTCAATGTTTCTTTAGAGTAACATATGATTATTCCTAGGAGATACTTAGGAAATAAAACATTTTGTAAAAATAGAATAGAGAAGGAGAAGACAGCAGTGACACAAATACACATGGGGGGGGAGTAACAGTCAATGATAAACCTAAATAAAAGAAACACAGTGGTTCAGCCTACCATTCTTATAACTCCTGCATATTTTTGAAATTTCATTCATAAAAAGAATGTCAATAAAAGGTAACATAAAACATGCACCGAATTATAATAATTTCCCCAGTTGCTTCAGTTTAGTTTTTTCTAGAAATATGTATTATTTATTTAAATATCAAATGAATATTTAAATATTAAATAAATATGTTATTAAATAATAAAATATTGTTTATTAAATAAAATATCACATATTTAAATATTTATTATTTTATTATGATATTTATTATTTATATTCGGTGTTCATCCTCATTTCTTTCACCAAGCCTTCTGTATTTATGGTCATGTAGATTTGATTTCTCTCTTGTTTGCTAGATTTCAGTCAGCATATCTTTCTTTCTTTCTCCCAGTTTTTTTGAAGGTTAATAAAAGTCGCATACATGGTGTCTCGCCATGGTTTTTGTCTGGGATTTAGCAGCAGAAGTCCTATTTCCAAGGCAGCTCGGGAGGCATGGTTCTCCTCACAGCTGCCTTTCTTGCCTTCCTACTCGCTTTCTTGTTCTCTGTGTGGAACAGCTGGGTCCCTCTTCTTGAAGAGCACAGGAAGCACGATGTGGGTGATGTCTGGCTGTGTGAGTCACACAGCAGAAAAGACATGTGGAACCAGCTGAGCTCCCGTTAGATACAGTCATGCAGCGCTGGGTGCCGGCAGTCTCTTCTGAGAAAGGCATCTTGTGGCATTTCCCTTATCGCGTGAGTCACAGAGGGCTCTTGGGAGCCAGGACAGTACAGGTCAGGCCCTCCAGCCCTGCTCTGCTGCAACCCAGAGATATCATGAGCGGGAGGTGGATGAGCTTTGAGGGGCACCGCACTGCACACCCCTGCTGTGTAGTAAACCTTGTTAAGTGGAGAGAGTACCTTCTAAAATCACAATAAAATATCACAAATACATAAGCCTGGGACATAGTTTTTTATCATGATTCTTGAGCACTATGTGTATAATTGTCATGCTAAACTTTTCTACCATGGACAGCACAGTGAGCTTGCTCACACCAGTGTCTTCACAAACATGTATGTTGTGGATTGCACTAGGACATCATAATGACTATGACACCACCAAGTCAGAGGTGTCCTTCAGTGCCCTTATAATCTTCTGGAATATTGTTGTACTTGAAGTCTGACATTGATGACTGTCATCCTGAGGGTCATGACTTTACCTGTCTTGACTTTTGTGCTTTCAAACCCAAAACAGTCTTTCTTTATCTTTGAAGTTTGGTGACTTCTCTTCATTTTTTCCCCAAGGACAAGATGTGGAGCAAACTTTTCTCTCATTATGGGAACTGAATTTTTCTTTATTTCTAGTTAGCATTTATTCACATTTGATATCATCACATTATGTTTGTTTCACAGAGTTCTTTTCTTATGTTTGGGAAACCCAGCTCTGTGCATTTTCTGTTATGTCTTAGTGCTTCCTTGTGTGTAGATTCCAACTACAGTCATACTTTCTCAATCCTGTCCTGTGTAACCTTTCTCCTATCAGACAACAAGTCACTTTAGAGCCATCACCATCATCTTTTCCAGCTTCTGCATTGTAGGACTTCCCAAGGGCTTGCTAGGGGCCAGAGCTGGGGCATCTCATCCACATTCCTTAGAATATCTCATCTTCATAATAGTCCCCTGACAGTTCCATTGTGGCCTCATTTTAGAGATAAAGAAAACAGAAAGCAGAGACAGTTACTCACTCAAAGATTTGCATACAACTTCCACTTGACATAGCTGACATTTCAACTGGATTCTTGCAACAACAGAATCAGAGCTTTTATTTGCATTTTCCATTCTGGAGATTGAACCCAGAGCTTTGTGTATGCCAAGTAAACACACTGTCCCTTCGCTGTATCCCTGCCCCTCAAGGGCAACACATTCTTATGTTTCAGGTCGTTGGAGCATGACCCGTATGAAATAGCACATAAGAAATGTTACTGGATAGGCAGGTTAGGACCAAATAAAGAGGTCCTTTTGGTTGGGTTGGGTTGGGTTGGGTTAGATTGGGACAATGAGCCTTGTGCCCTTAATGAACAATTTTACCTGGAGAAAGAGTACTGATGGGTTTCAAGATTCTTATGAAAGGCATGCAACTCTTCACACCAAACTTTCCATGCAACTTCCTTTTTCTAATGTTGGTTACTAGTTTCTTTCTGATTCATAGATGAGTCAGGATATTACAAAAATATAGCTCGAGGCCAAAAATATAAAAATATACTTTGAAACAAAGAGGACACACAAGTGTAAATACAAAATTGTTTCTCTAGTGTGAGAAAGTACAAGTGTAAATGAGGACCAAAATGTATAACAATGTGAAATAGGAAGAAAAAGTTCAAAGGGGAAAGGGAAACTGGCGGGGGGGTGGGGGGGAGTAGGGACAGAAAAAAATGAGAAAACTAGGAAAAAACAGAAACAAGCTTTTTTAAACAGGGAGGGGTAGAGAGGTGGAAGGAAGGGAAGGAGAATAACAAAAAGCAAAAACCAAGATTTATCATGTACAGGCACAAATTTCCAATGATCACTGTGTTCATAATGTATACCTAAAATGTATTAGTAAACTTATGGGAAAACAAGATTTAAAAAAACTTTTGGTTTTCTTCTAAAGTTACAAAGCAAATGGGCTGGATGAGGGCTGGGTGCCAACTGGCATTTCTCTCTCCTAAAGAAACCAGTGTACCCACAACTGCTGTCTAGTGTGAGTCCAGCAATGTGAAGAGAGGTCAGAACAAACAGAAAGAGCTAAGGAAATAGTTCTTCTCTGAATACAGAATTTTTTTTTATCTTTATTGGTACATTATGAATACACATCATCATTGCATTCAACATTGAGTTTGTCCCAGAATATGACAGGACTTGATTCTCATTTATTCCCTTTCCCCCTGCCCTGCAACCTCCCACTCACTATAAACATAAGCTTTGTTTCCTTTTGTCTTTATTATTATCACATTCATTTTCTCCTCATTCTTTGACTCTGCTTTATTTCTAATCCAGAGCAAACTCTCTGGCGACACCCTCCAAGAAGGGGTGAGCTGCTCAGGTATTGGGTGACAGGAAAGCACAGCATGTCAACTCATTGACAGGGATGTTGTCTGAATATTAGGAGCCACAGAACTTTCCTCCCTGGTGTGCAGCCCAGAAGAATGTCCTGGTTTTGTACAGGGAACTCAAGTGAAGATTTTTAGGGTGAGTGCACAGGTACTTGTAGAAAACTGTAGCCTCCTATCTTTATGGAAAATCATCTGGAGTGTAGAGTTGGCACACTGTTTAAAATAGTAAATGCATTTTTTTAAATCACTTGATAATAAATGCAGTGTTTTAAAAATTGAAATATATGGCAAATGATAACACATGGTCAACTTGCATACCTTTTCAATATTAGTGGAAAGGAAGATTTGGATAGAACTCAACAAAGTAGTCAGGAAGTATCACAAATGAGGAAAGAGAGAGGAAACTTCTGGGAAAAAGCAGCAGAGGAAAGTAGTTATGGGGAAGAGTGCATCCATTAGCCACGTTAGGCAAAATGCCTGGGGCCATAATACTTTCCAAAGCCAACAAAAATGATTTCACTTTTATTCCTCTTGAAAAAATGATTACAATGAATAGAGACTGGATTGTATTCAGTTCCCATTCTAATGCAGTTATAAAATGTGATTTTTAGTATTTGTTTATGGAAAGACCTCACAAAAATGAAAATGCTAAGACCTCACAGAAGTCCTCCTACTACTTCGACTAAACCTACTCACTCCAAGACCGAAAAAAATGTTAGCCTGAAGCTAGTGTTCCATTCCATCAACCTTAGTAATGCCTGCCCATCACTGCCTGGGATATCATCTCCCTTCAGGGTTTATCCAGCTGCTCCCAGCTCCCAAAGTGCTCAGTGACAGGCCCGTCAGGTTTGGCAGTGCTTCTAGGATCCACCATGAGCCCCATCAGAAGATGCCTCCCAGGATTCTTCCCACAGGTATCTACTCCAGTCTCTCCAGGGCTGCTCCCCACACCCAATCAGCACTGAAATACCTTCCATCCTGATTCAGAACAAAATCTGTGTGCAGATGCCCAAGAATAGGGCCTTAGTCCACATGTCTGAACCCTCTTTTTCACCACAGTCTTGAACTGGCTTTCTGACTGGCACCTCCCCTGTTCCTACATGTGACTGGCAACACTAATTACTTACTGTTTCATGAGCCTGAGAGAGGAATCATCTTCCATTGTCACATTTGTTCCCATCATTTGTCCCTGGCACCAAAAGACTTTTTCCTCAGAGATTCTGCCTTTTAGGAAAATTTACACAAAGCACTTTGACGCTGTTCAACACAAAGCTGATATTTGTTTGTTTGTGATGCTGGAGATCGAACCCAGGCCCTTGTGTGAGCTATCACTCTGTTGCTGAACTATACCTTGAGAGTTCTTTATATTTTATTTTGAGATAAAGTCTTGCTAAGTTACTCTTCCCTATCTTAGAAATGAAAAACCCACTTGCATCAGCTCCTGAGTACCTGAGATTACAGGTATGTAGCACCATGCTTGGCTATGTTTTTTTAACTTTACAAACACAGAGAAAAGTAAAAGCCAAATACTTCAAAAACAAATACCAATTTTGATATATTTCAAAAACAGTAAGAATAGGGCCGGCGAGTTAGCTCAGTGGTTCTGGTGCCTGTCTTGCAAGCGCAAGGGCCCGGGTTTGATCCCCAGTAACCACATAACAATACTGGGTGTGGAGACCCACCCCAGCAGCAATCAGCACCACATACCACAGTGCAGGGCATGGTGGCTCACTCCTGTAATCCCGGCACTCAGGAGACAGAGGCAGGAGGATTGCTGTGATGAGAGTTTGAGGCTGAGCTCAGGGCCAGCCTGAACCACAAAGGGAGACCCTGTCTCAAAAAAACTAATAAATAAATAAATAAATAAATAAATAAATACAAACAGTAAGAATATAGGTATATAAATACACAGGAGGCATACCAACAAACCATTGCCAACACTGTCAATACAGTGTATAATTATACAGTCTGATTTTACTATTATTTTAAGTTCTGGTGAACAATTCTGATTCACTGTACTGAATGTAAAGATGAATGTGATAGCTCTGGACTCACACCAGAGACACAGAGTAAGAGCACTAATGCTAGAGGTTAAAGCTCAAGTATAGGCAGCTCCAAGAACTTTCAGAGACAAGATCAAAAAAGCAAAGGCAGATGGGATGGAAATCAGAAACTGGTGGAACTGCTTTGACCTATGAAGAATACCGCAGATACTGCTGCCATCTGAGAAGGTTCCTCTGGCTGAGAGATGTGTCCTGCAGCAGGTATAGGAATCTGACTCTTGACCACTAGCTGCCTTCCCTCCCTACCCCTAAGGCCTTGGCAACCTCCTGGAGCACTGAGAACCAGTAACCCAGCAGCTTTCTGCCAAGTCATTACTTTTCCTTTTGAGACATTTAGAAATGTCTGATGCAATAAAAATTCAAATCTTTAAAAAAACGGATAAAGGAAATTGAAAATGCAAAAAAAAAAAAAGAGAGAGAGAGAAATGTCTGATGCTCTTTCTTTTGACTTTAGGCTTTTAGTGGATAAAGTCAAAGGATACTAAACAACTTGCAAGATAGGAATGAATACTTGGGCAAGAGAAGGATTTTGCTTCTTTTTTTAAGTAACCATATTTTAATAGTGCTCTTACTACCCCAAAAATGACACTACAGTTCTAATTGAGGTGTGTTTATTGACCAATTGAGAGATTGGATTGAGGGAAATTCTTCCTTGTTAATATAACTGTGAACTCCTATAGGGGATAATAAGCCTATGTGATATTAGCTGAAAAGACTTCCCACATTCACTTTTGTATCCGCAAAAGGAGCAGAGATGCTTTCCTTCCACATTTCCCACAGGTCAGAGGAGCATCCACCATGATTACATTGGCCTTGGGTGGTGCCTAATAGTCAGACAATCTTACTGGGCCCTAAAGCAGAATGATGGGTCACTCTGTATGTGAAATGGATGAAAGGTTCCCAGTCCTCACTGAAAATTGGGCGAGGACATGGTTTATTGTGAATTGATGCAAGTCAGGTAGATCATGCTAAGGTTTTTTTCCTGTAAAATAGTAGACACTAAAGAAGTTAGAGAGAATGTGATTTAGCTACTCAGAAGCTCACTATGAGACTGCGGGGAAAGCAACATTCAATCAAATTTTACCACTTGTACATATGTTTATTATACAAACACCCCATTAATTATCACCAAAGAATTGATCCTGTCCTGTCATTAAATTCTAGCTTTGTACTACTCTGGGAGATCCATGCACACCTTCCATGCACTGTGTAAAGGCAGCAGACAGCCAAACTGCAGAAGTAACCTTCTTATCAGAGTCATTGAGAAATCTTTCTACACCAAAGGCTGAGCCTAGGAATCTTAGGGATAGAGCTAAATTGTAACTAGATTCTTACGTCCTTGTCAAGGAGACTCTTTAATGTAGTTTTAGCCAATTCTTATATTATAATTTTAACATCACTAATGAGCCCTCCTTTCCAAGAATCAGCATTCTAAGTAAATAAATGTCCTGAGAATGTTACTAGTTTCTTCAGTAAAATCCTAATGTGACACTCAATATTCAGATTAATAAAAATGGTGTCTGCACTTGAAGATCTGCCATCTCTTAGAACACACTAGGCACCATACAAGTTCCAAAGAGCTTCTGCAGCCAAAGTCCTGCAAAGGATATACAGGATGCAAAAGCAAAGTAACTCTTATCTCACAATTCTGGGCAGTATTTTAGAAATAACTGTGAGGGCAAAAGATAGAAATAAAACCCTCAAAGAAGGAACACTGCCAGTACAGGAATCATTTAACCCTATAGAAAAATTAAGTTTTTCTGGGCTTAGGCTACCAATAGAATTAAATTTATTAAAAGAATTAACAAAACCAAATGTCTTAGCTAGAAATGGAAGCTGTGATCCTCTATGTCAAAACTCACTTATCTAAAAACAGTTATATTTTTGTGCCCTTGAGTATTGTAGGCTGCTGTGACTATGGGTTCTGCCTGTTTCAGGGTAAGTGCCTATTTAAGCAACCAGGATCTGTGCAGCTCAAACTCCCTACAATGAGAAGTCATTCGCAAGGGTGACCCATTGTCCTGTCTGACACCAGTCTTGCTGGAAACTTGGGAGGAGGTTGAGCCTTTGATGTGAAAGTGGCTTGTGGCTTCAGAGCCAAATCTGGATGAAGGGCCTTTTGCCAACCGATGTAGCCCTGATACTCTGAACGAAACATCCAGGCCAATGTCAAACAGGAAAAGGAATGGAAAACAGAGTTAGGGTCTGAAACCTCCTTCAGGAATGCATGCTTCTCACATTATCAGGGCATCTGTATCTGCTGTTGTGTCAACAGGTTAAATGGTGGTTTTGGAAATTGCATCTGAAGGGAAATGAAGCAAAGCAATTATGTTTCAGCCTTTTAAAGAGACTCATGAGGATAGTGGTGCTGTTCAGGGTCCAGTTTATTGATGGCAATGGAAATAAAAACAGATTCCCCAAGGAAGACAAAAATCAAGGGCATGAACAGGTCCTTCTTCCTTAAGTCATTCTAATGGAGAGTGTTTATTCCACCCTCTTTAAAACTGCTCTGCTAGGTATATACACAAAAGAAATAAAAGATTCATATCACAGCAACATATGTGCACCTATGTTTATAACAGCTCAGTTTGTGATTGCTAAATCTTGGAAACAACCAAAATGTCCTTCAACTAGAGACTGGATAAAGGAGATGTGGTTCTTTTATAGAATGGAGTATTAATCTGCCATTAAAAATGATAAGATTGAGTCATCCATACTCAAATGGATATACTTTCAGAACATCCTCATAAGTGAAATAAATAGGTCACAAATGTGTAAATATCATAAGTTTCTCTGGTATAAAAAAAATGAAGATGTAAATAAGTTATAGTACACATAGTTGATATTTTGAAAAAGAAAATATTTAAAAAGAAATAGTGTGTAGGGTTAAATAACAAGGCAAAAAAGAATAATAATAATTTAAAAAAAGGAAACAAAGCTTATGTATATAGGGGTTGGGGGATTGTAGGGTGGGTAGAAGAACAGGAAAAAATGAGAATCAAGTCATATCATATACTGATACAAATTCTTAATGTTGAATGCAATCGTAACGTGTGTATATAATGTAACAATAAAGATTTGAATTTTAAAAACCTGCATAAATAATTGTTATTCACTATACAGATATTTGAAGCTACAAATGAAATATTAAAAAAAGAAAAAAATGCTGTTAAATCTTTCACCCAGTGATAATTATTGTAACATTTTCACAGACATTCTGTGAATTTATTTCTATACATATGAATATATTAAAACTAGTGTCACAGTGTGAACACTCTTTTGCAATCTGTTTTTTGTTTTTTGTTTTTTTTTAAGGTTTTTTTGAGACAGGGTCTCGCTTTGTGGTTCAGGCTGGCCCTGAGCTCAGCCTCAAACTCTCATCACAACAATCCTCCTGCCTCTGCCTCCCGAGTGCTGGGATTACAGGCGTGAGCCACCATGCCCGGCACTGGTATGTGGTATTGGTTGCCGCTGGGGTGAATCTCCACACCCAGTATTGTTATGTGGTTACTGGGGATTGAACCCGGGTCCTTGCGCTTGGAAGACAGGCACTGGAACCACTGAGCTATATCCCCGGCCCTGCAATCTGTTTTTATTCAGATTTGTGGACCTCTTTTTTGAAATCTTTATTGGTACATTACATATACACACCATGAATACACTCAACAATGAGAATTTGTACCAGCATATGACACAACGCAACTCTCATTTTTTCCCAAAGCCCTACCCACCCTACCACCCCCACCCCCTATATACATAAACTTTGTTTTCTTTCTTTTTTGTTATAATCTCATTATTTTTCCCCCTTCACCCCATTTCACTTTGAGTATTTCCTATTCCACAATATATAACATACATTCTAGAACTCATATACATCATTATTTTCTCATACTAGAGAAAAGATGTGATATTTATATATCTGTGACTATTTATTTCACTTATGAGGATGTCCTCAAGGTACGTCTATTTAAGTATAAATGATTCAAACTTATTTTTATGGCAGAGTAATACTCCATTCTGTAGAAGAACCACAGCTTTTTTATCCAGTCTCCAGTTGATGGGCATTTGGGTTGTTTCCAAGATTTAGTAATCACATATCGAGCTGCTATAAACATAGGTGCACATATGTCACTGTGATATGAATCTTTCAATTCTTTTGTGTATATACCTAGCAGGGCAATGGCTGGGTCAAATGGCACCTCTAACTGTAGTTTTTTGAGGAATCTCCAAGCTGATCTCCACAGGGGTCGTACGGGTCTACATTCCCACCAACAGTAGAGAAGGGTTCCTTCTTCTCCGAAGCCTCACCAACATTTATTTCTGGCTAATTCTGAGATAGCAGCCATTCTTTGTAGAGTGAGATGAAATCTTAATGTTGTTTTCATTTTCATCTCTCAAATGACTAGTGATGTTGAACATTTCTTCAGATGCTTCTTAGATGCTTTTATTTCTTGCTCAGAAAAGTGTCTGTTCATTCAGATGCCCATTTTTGAATTGGGTCTTTAAATTTGGGTGGATTGATTTTTTTTAAGTCCTTTATATATTCTAGATAGTAGCCCTTTGTATGAGAAATAGCTAGTAAAGATTCTTTCCCATATTGTTGGTTGCCTTTTCATTTTGCTGATGGTTTCTTTTGCTGTGCAGAAACCTCTCAATAGGATGAGATCCCATTTATTGATTTCTTCTACCAGTTCTCATGCTATGGAGGATTTGTTCATGAAATCTTTCCCTACATCAATATCTTCAAGAGTTTTACCTAACCTGTTTTTCAGCAGGCTTAATGTGTCTGTTTTAATATTTAGGTCCCTATTTCACTTTGATTTTATTTTAGTACAGAGTGAAAGAGCTAGGTCTAGCTTTAGACTTTGGCAGGTTAAAGTCCAGTTTTTTCAGCACCATTTGTTAAAGAGGCTATCCTTCCTCCACTGAGGGTATTTGTCTCCTTTATCAAAAATGAGATAGCTTAGTGTGTCTGGAGTTGTTTCTGGATCTTCTAATCTACTTCCTCAGGTCTGTTGCTTTGCCAGTACCATGTGGTTTTTATCACAGTGGCTTTTGTAGTATAGTTTCAAGTTGGGGATTGTAATACCCCCCACCATGTTCTTATTGCTTAGAACTGCTTTTGCTATTCTAGGTCTTTTGTGATTCCAGATGAAATTTTGAATTATTTTCTCTAGATCTATGAAATATGCTGTTGGGAGTTCAATTTGGATTGCACTGAATCTGTCTAACAGTTGTGGGAGTAGAGCCATTTTGACAATATCAATTCCTTCAACCCAGGAACAAGGGATGTCTTTCCATTTTCTGGTATCTTCTTCTATCTTTTGCAGATCATTTTTTGTGTCAGTGAATGTCTACACAAGTTGTTCTCAAATCTGAGTACATCGAAGTCATATGTTGTACTTGATAAAGCCCAAATTGTTGGTCTTTCCTCTCCAACTCTCTCAGCCAGTATTTGCAGGATGAGTCTGAGAATTTACATTTTCATTGGTTTTATAGTAAACCCAGGATCTTGCACATGTTTGGTGAGCACTCTGCCACTGAGCTACATCCTCAGCCCAAGAATTTGCATTTCAGTTAAGCTGATGTTAATGCTGCTCAACTGGGGATCACACTTTGAGAACCCTGATGTACACTATGGAATTAATGATTGCTCCATACTTCACCACATGAATGAATATTTGAATATTGAAGTTGCATCAAATGTAAATCATTATGGTTGAAGAGCCTTGTAACTAAACCTATGTCTTCTTTTTGTGAAATACAAATTAGTTTCCATACACTGAGAATCAAAGAAGCTAAAATACTTAGAAGGGGAAGAAAAAGGAATGGGAAGAAAAGGAAGGGAATGGAAAGATGAAGAGGTGAGGGGAGGAGTGGAGATGGAAGAAGCTC
>PVIR01040588.1:0-13258 GCA_004026965.1 Petromus typicus | reverse complement strand
CTCCCAGGCACTTCATGAACATCAGAAATAGTGAGGCCCGTGAAGCTGTGAAGTGCTGTGAGAGCCTCATCATTAGTATCATTGTGTACTTAAAACACAGGTCCCAATTATGAACGAGTTTTGTGGAGAAATTATCCTTATGACTTGGACCTTTTCCCTGTCTGACAGCCACCTGCCCCTGGGTTGGAACACGAGTCCTGTGTGTGTTCTGGACACTGAGGCTCGCTCAGCAGCAGGGCAAGATGGCACCCACCTCTGCGGGCAGGAGTGGGCCTTCTAGCACCTTCTCTAGTCGTGTGCGTCTCATGTTCAGGCTCCCGCCCAGGGCCTGCTGCCAGTAAAGAGCATCCAGACCCCGCTGTCCAAACTGAGCGTTTTACTGACCTTTGCAGCCAGGAAAGTTCAAGTTGACAGAATGTTCTCGCTTTTAGGGAATTTAAAAAAAAAAAAAAAGCTTAAGCCTTTGCTGAGGTTTAAATCTAACATCTGCAGGTTATAAATTATAGGAGGCATGTCACCTGATCTCCCAGGCCTCTGTGGAAAGTGAGGGCAGTGGGGCCTCATCTGCCCAGGTGCTGCTGGACTGAACAGCACACTCGGGCTGGGGATGAATAGGACGTGTGAACCTCGAAGGCAGCTACGCGTCCTTACCTGTGGTGATTCGGTGACTGTCGTCCTTGTCTGCAGACCCGGCACAGGGGTGAACAGTGAGCAAGTGGCACGCAAGTACCCGGGGGAAGAGCAGCAGGATGAGCAGCGGCAGCTGCTTGTCTCCAGCTCGCTTGCTGTGGCTGTGACTGGTTTCCAGACTTGAGAGGAAGGACTTTCCCGCCCTCAGACACACTCAGGGTCACTTGTTGGAGTGTTTATGTAGGGAAACTGAGGCCCAGAGAGCTGAAGAAGCATGTGAAGGGTGCTCTGTTCCAGGGATCCACAGCGATGGGTGGGGTAGCTGCCTTGTACCCTGTCTTTATTTCAGGTAAACTGTTTATGGGCCTCTTCGTTAAAACCTTCCTCTCATGTAAAATCTCTGATTTGCTTCCTGGTAGGCTCCAAAGTAGGTCCCACCCTTTACTGTTTTATTTTATTTTATTTTTTTGAGACAAGGTTTCGCTGTGTAGTTCAAGCTGGCTCTGAACTCACTCTTTCCCCCAAGCTAGCCTCAAGCTCACAGTACTGCACCTGGCATCGTGGTATGTTATACCATGGATTGAACTCAGGGAGCTTGGAAACGACTAAGCTAAATACTCCATCCTCCTGTGTACGTAAATTTTGTTACTTTTACAGCAGAGCCGCCTGCCCTCTGTAGGTTTTGTTACAATTAAAGTTGGAAGACTTAGCTTGGCTCCTTGAATTTAGAAGTACCTTATTTGCTAAAAAGGATTGTTATACTCACTTCTGTTATTGGTGGAAATCTGTGCCCTGTTCTAACCAAGGAAACTTGTCTTGTGTATGGTGTATTATTAGCCAATGAGACTTGTAGGCTCGTAGCCAATGAAATGAGACTAAAATGTAGCTCCTCCCTAATTTCAAGAACATTCTGTAACTAGGGCATAAAAGCCCTTCCCACTGACTCCTTTATCAGCCTGTTTGCAGAATGTCTCCAGGCTGATTTGCGGAATTAAAGTAAAGTTGCGCACTCTGCCTCTGAAACCCCTAAATGTGTCTTTCATTCCCTGGACCGGCTGCACCAAGCTTTGAGCTGTGTACATGAGCCCAGCCAGTGCTTGCCGCTTTGATCTGAGTGGGCCTTGATTTCTCTGTGCACAACTGTGGCAACTGTTGTCTGCCTGTGGAACTGGAACAACCATCAACTCAGATATGTGGAGGGTTGCACACAAGCTGGTGCCCCCTTCTTGTGAGAGCCCCTTCTTTCCCGGGGATGCTCTTCACCACTTGTTTTTTTTTTTTTTTTTTAAATTATCTTTATTGGTACATTAAATATACACATCATGATTGCACTCCATAATGGGGATTTGTACCAGTATAAGACACAACTTGTTTTGACCTGAGAAGCAGGCCACAAAAACCTTTCACTGACAGCCTTGGCTTTGCTTAGACAGGAGAGTTTGCCCGGATGCAGGTGTCAGAGACCGGTGTCTGGTGTGTGGACCCTGTGTCAGGAGAAAGAATTCAGCCCAGCACAAATGGCAGTGCCCAGTGTAAGTACTTTTCTCCCCAGCCTGGTTGCTCCTCCACCTTCGGCGTGAACTCTGGGTGTGTAGTTCCCACAAGTGGCGTCCTATCTGCATGCTGCTACTTCCACAGCAGTGTGACTGTGGCTCCTGATCTCACTCTGCCTGGACATCATCTCATCTATTAGATAGGTGATCTCTTACCTTCCCTACCACAGGGAGAAGGCCATGCTCATTTATTACATAGGTGATCCCTACCTCCTACCCCCAGGAGAAGACTGCGCTCTGTGACAGGTGGAACAGCTGAGACCACGTGCAAGCAGCACAAATTTTTTTTAAAGATTGACAGCGGCACAGTCTGGTTGCATAGTGCTCCACTGGGCCCTGGGCTTCCGTTCTCATGCAGCAGTCCAGGGTCCCCAGGAAGCCCTGGACAAGTCTCTGAGGGGCCACATGCTGACTGTGCCTCTGCCTGAGGCTGTTGACGCTTCCTTACTGTCAGGACCAGTCTGGAGCTTCTTGGCATTCCTGGGAACCCCACAAACATGTCTGCTTTGGTCCTCTCTCCTGTCGGTCCCTCATGCTTCAGGGTCTGCTGAAAAGTTCTAGTCAGACATAAAAAGAACGCAGACAGTGCTTCGCCTTGGCCTTCACCCCAGCTGGCTGTGCACCTGTGCTGGGTCCCTACTCTGCGGGGCTGCTTTCGCATCCACCAGTGGCTCCTCCAGACCTTCACACGTCCCTCATGGCTCATATTACACAGCTGTTGGCCCCATCTCATTCACCTGCACTTGCTCACTCCCTTAAATCTCCTTAGGATCCAGAGTACCTCTAGGGCTGGCAAAGGAAAAGCAGAGAGAACAGCTCTTAGGGGCCCTATCGGTGTGGACAGGCTGGGGTGGTAGTGGGTGGCAGGGAGGGCTATGCCGAGCAGCAGGTGGGAGCCATGTGCTGGGCCCACCTGTGCAGGTCCGGGGCTCTGCAGCGTCCTCAGAAGCAGAGTCCTGCCCAGGAGAGCCAGCACCGGATATATCCCAGCCTGCAGGGAGCAGGATGGAGCCTTTTCCTCCGTGCAGTGTGACCCAGGCCGGGGCAGCTGCTGGTGTGTCCTGGACAGTGGAGAGGAGGTGCCCGGGACCCGCGTGGTGGGCAGCCAGCCTGCCTGTGAGCGTAAGTCCGGGCCTGGGCCACCACATCTCACACCGCTTTCTGTACTCTGTCTGGGTGGGGCATCAAGAAGCAAGGACAGCAGGAGAGGGGCAGGGACAGGAAGTGTAGGAACCGTGTCATGGCGCTTGATTTGCATCATGTTGATACCGTGTCTACTTCCCCAAAATGTGCACTGACAGATAGGCTAATGTGAGGAAGAACCTGAGTAGGGAGTCTCTAGAGCTGGCACCCGAGGGAGCCCTGTGCTGGCCAGGGAGGGTCTTGGGCTCCTGGTCAGTCCCTGAACAGGGGGAGGAGGCTAAGCTCTACCTTAGAACCCTGGGGTGGATGGTTCTGTCCCATGCGAGCACTTCAGGCACTTGTGCAGGTGTCGACGTCTTCATTTCTAGTTTTACAAACTGCTTGAATGTCAAATATTAAAATACAAATATTGTAATACATAATAGAATACTTGGAATAATTGTTTCATATTAAAATGTGTTATACATCTATACCTGTTGTTTCTTCAATGCCTTCAAATCATAAGGCATCATTGCCATTTTGAAATTCATGTGAACAGGTAGGCCAGACCATCCATGAGTAGGAAACAGAGACTTTAAATAATATTTGTTACAAATTGGGCCCAAGTGGTCTGAAAGGTTTGAAAAATACTGTTATGACTGATTCTGCTTTTGCCAGTGGCCTCTGCTTTGAAATTATTTCATACTTAGAGTTTTTACTTTGAAGCTTTCACTCTCTCACCCGTGTTTGGAGTTGCAGAGAGCTTCACCGAGGTCCAGTGATGCCTCTGGCTTCCGTGTGTGAGAGAACGGAAGGAGCCGCGGAGGCAGGCAGGGCGGGCAGCTGCCCTTCCCTGGACTCCCTGCGTGTGCCCTCCTCTGCTCCCGGTTTGCTCCCGGTATGGGCCCAGCTTCTTCCTTGTCTTGAAGATCCTCAGCAGCCACCACCAGGCACAGGAGGTGCTTGATGACGCTTGTGAGCTGTGAGCTTCTGCCCCAGGGAGGGAGGTGTCACATCCACCCTAAGTCAGCCATGATGAGCAGTGCCCTCCATGTCGTCCGGGAGTGGCTGTGCTGCCTGGGGCTCAGGACACACAAGGCAGCTCCTCTGGGGCTGGGAAGCTCTCCGTGGCCTGGTCTTAGAGGAATCCATGGTGACAGGACATTTGTGCAGCAACTTCCTCAGTCAAAGTTGCTTTCCACATCTTTTGTTTCATTTACCTTATAAGGATCCAGGTTAATAAGTAGAGTACTCATATCTCCCCATTTTATAGCTGGAAAACTGAGGCTCACAGGTTAATGGACCCAGCCAAGCCAGTGAGTCAGTACTGGTTTAGGAGTCCTTCTGGTGCATTCATGTTATACAGGCCATGGGAGAGGCAGTAGGCTTGAGAAGGCCATGCAGTGGTCACCTGGCAAATGGCGGGTAACAGTGCCAGGAGACTTGCTTTGGCCTCTTCTTTATTAGTTATGCTGCTCAAGGCTGAAGAGCTAACAATCATAAGGGCTCCACTGTGGCATTGTCTGTTGAGTAAGTTTTCCCTGTTCTTTTGACCCCTGGTGACCGAAAGGACTGCCTGGGTGGCTGGAGAGAACACAGTCCCCACTCCATGCAGCTGTAGAGGGAATAAGTGTCCTTAGAAGAAGGAGAAGAGGTGACCTCTGCTGATCCTGCAGCAGTGGCACGGAGGGAGAGACCTGAGTGAGTTCGCATAGATGGAATGAAAGACCTTATGTAGTTCCCCTGGAAGTCCCGGAGTATCTTAGCCCCTGATCCTCTCTCCAGAGACCAGGGAACACCTGGCACTAAAACCTGGGGGAGTGGCACAGTCCTGGGTCCTGTGAGGCCACAGGATGCCCAGGCTCACTGTGAGGATGACACCGGTCAGTGTTCCTGAGCCCCTTTCTCCTGACTCACTGCAGAGTGTGATGGGGAAGTACAGGCTTAGGGCAGATGGGCAGGCTGGGCTGGTCCCTTAATTTCTCTGGACTTTAGTTGCCAATAGCAGTTGTTTCTCAGAGTCATTGGCAGGACTAATTAAGATAATTTCTACAAATTGCTTGGCATTGGACTTACTGGCACACTAACTATGCATTATTATTTTTGCTGGTGTTGATTAGAGGCTAGACCAGAACTCACTCAGTCAGTCTGTTTGTCTGTCTGTCTGTCTGTCTGTCTCTCATTATGCCCATGGAGATCACTCTGCACTGCTACCCATAGGTATCATGGGAATTGTGGACAGTCTGGAGTCTCAGAGTTAGTCAGGGTCGCTTCCCTTCATTACAATTGGGGAAGTGGCCTCTGAGCACAGGTGGGCTAAGAAAGGTAGTGGTGCCTGCAAGAGAAATGCTAGTATCTTATGTGATGTTTGGGGACAGGAGCAATGCCCTTCCAGGGAAATGGAGCTCCCTGGGCCTGCCCTGAGGGGGGAGACAAGCCAGAGCGCCACAGCTGTAGACCTAGTGAGGAGCTTGGATTGTGGAGAGCTGGGTTTTTTTCTTATTCCTGTGATGACACCTTGCTTCTTACAGCCATGTGCATATACACCTAGAGCTCAACTGGAAAACAGCGGCCAAGTGATGAAGCTGAACTCCCACACTGACCTCTAGTAGCTGACTCTGGGCTAGACGTCCATCCTCTGTGCATATCACTCAAATAGCGATGGTGTGTCCTGCCCAAGGGCTCCAGGGGGAATTAGACAAGTGGATGTTAATAGTCTCTAACAGTCAGCAAGCACATGTCACATATGTAGTCTGTAAACAAATACTCTCTTCAGGAGGCAGACACCATTGATCTCATCACCATTTTGAAGATACTGAATCACAGAGAAGTCCTCGGCTTACTTTAGTAAGTGACAGAGCCGGGTTTCATTGCTGGCAGACTGGGATTGGAGCCCAGGATGGCTGACTCCCTTCTGTATCTGGCACTGTCTCTCTGTCTCTGTCTCTGTCTCTCTGTTTCTCTCTCTCTTCTCTCTCTCTCTCTTTCTCTCTCTCTCTCTCTCTCTCACACACACACACACACACACACACACACACAGGACATTTGATAAGAGCCCACTGCAAGACATAGTGCGAGACCTTGTTCAGAGGCTGTTATTTTTATTATAGAGAAGCCCAGATCACATCTCAGAGGTCAGGATGGGTCGTTTCTCTTGCATCTCGGAGCCCCTACTGTGCCCAAGTACCTAGCATCAGATATAGCTTACAGATTTAAAGTTAGATGTTTTCTGGCAGCAGTGCTGTTGCTGAGTCTAGAAATTAAATAAACTTCCAATCAGGTGTGAGACAGAGAGTATGTTTGCTCTTTTACTAATTTATGCCTTTATTTAATGCATATCCCCTGGGTCATGCCTGGGTGGCAGGGGAGACTTCTTCTTCCCCTGGGCTCACCTCCATGGAAACTCTAGCGTGCAGAGACTGGAACCTAGAGTGACTGAGGAAATGGCAGGCCACACTGGGTTCTTGGGATTCAGGGAAGGAGAGCTAAGTATACCTGGGAGAGTCACTGAAGCTGTTGAGAAACTGGCACGTTAAACTAATATTTGAAGGCCCAAAATAAACCTTCCAGGCAGTGAAGAGGTGGAGGGAGGTATGTGGGAAGTGCAGGGCAGAGCAGACTTGTCTGTAGGGGGAGCAACTGGGGAGACAGAGTGGACAGAGAAATGTGGGGTAGCAGGCACGAGGGAGACTCGGAGCCAGGTCCAGCTTCAGGAGAGGAGCTGGAGCAGAAGCAGGTGCCGGCAGCAGGCTGCATGCAGGCGTGCATATGGAGGTGCTGCGGTGGAGGGGGCCGGTGGGTGATTCACTGGACCTGGAGTGGAAAGAAGGAGACTCCCTGAGCCAGGCCAGTGCTGCGAGGGTCATCTGTGCTCAAGGGTCTGTTACAGTCGGAGATGTGCTCTCTTCTGGGAGGACGGAGAGAGGAGAGCTGGCCCAGGCTGGGGCCAGAGAGCTTGGCGCAGCTGGGGGAAAGGAGAGGAGGCCCCGGTCTGAGGATGCACAGGAGCTCAGACCCCGTGTTGTCTTCTCTCTCCTTAGGTCCTCAGTGCCCGCTTCCCTTCTCGAATGTGCCAGATATGCCAGGTGGAGTGATCCTCTGTGAGCCAGCCTCAGCCCTGGCAGATGCCACCATCCAGCAGTGCCAGCTCTTGTGTCGCCAGGGTTACCTGAGTGCAGTCCCATCAGGGCCACTGGTGTGCAACCTGAAGAGCAAACACTGGGTGTCACAGCCACCTCAGCCCCTCGCCTGCCAGCGTGAGTGGCCTTGGGGATGGCGTCCTGCAACCTGCTCCTCTTGGGATCAGAGCTGAGGATGGCAGGGTGATGCAGGCCACTCTGTTTTCTCACCCAGATGTAGCCTTTTGTGGCAAAGCCCGGTGGCACCCAGCACAGGAGAGGGGGCCAGGGACTGCTTTCCTCTCAAGGAGCAGATGCCCTTCATAGGCTTAGGGAGTGAGGTTTTATCTGTGGCTTCTCTGGAGCCGTCTGCTACTCGGCAGAATGTCTGTCACCCCAGCCTTCCTAGGATGTCTTGGGTTAAGGTGGAGTCTCAGCAGGTTGGTGCTCCAGCAGCCGTGTCAGTGACCATGGTATTGATACACTCAAGGCTGCATATCCAGCCTCAGAATGGTCTGTGCCACAGCCTCTCTCCAAGGTCCACCTGGACCTCCAGGCCAAACACCTGGCAGAGCAGAGGGTCCATCCCTGGCTGCAGGAGTATGTGTGTCCTATTTCTGCTATTGCCTGAGCCTACTTGACACATGTAAGAAAACATGTACCTGGCTGTGGGCAGCACTGCGCTCTGAAAGCACCTGTGTTGGCACAGCCTGACTGTGCTTCCTGCAGCTCACCACATGGGGGAAGACTGAGGGACCTCACACAGCCCAGCCAGTGCAGGGGGTCCAGGAGAGGGACCCCCATTCTGGGACTGACCAGCACGAGGCTGGGGGAGAGGCTTAAGGCCAGAGTATAGAGGACAGCAGCTTACTTTAGTGACAGAGCCGGGTTTCACTTTGTTACAGAGCAGTCTGGGCAGTAGAGGATCTTTATTAGGAAGAAGTTTAATACATGATTTGGCTAAATAAGTAACCTGTTCCTTTGATTGGAACACAGTAGCCTGGGCTGAAATAAAGAGCAGGCTGGTCACCACTGGCTCTAGAGCAAGGAGCCCTGGGGGAGGAAGCAGGGTTTTTTCCCCCTGAGGCTGAGTGCAGAGCTGCTGTGTGTGACTGTGCAGCCTGTACATTGAACAACTGCAGGGAATGACTGCTCTTAAACTCCCAAACCATGGGGCTCTCTTGTTTGCGGGCAATGGAGAAGATTTTCCAAGAAGGTAGGATTCCCCGAGTGTAGAGGCTGGGCTCCCCTGTACTTGCTGTGGATGAGAAATAATTTGGAGACAATCGGTTATGGCAGGAAGTTGTTAGACTCTAAGGATGATGGTATGAAATGGTGGTGTCTGTGTATTGTAAGCTAGAAGAGGAGTTGTATTCACAGAGGGAAAAACAAGAGCAGCCCCCGTGGCTCTGCCTTCTCCAGACGATGAGCTCCAGTCTTGCCTGCAGGGCCCCAGCCGTGGCAGACAGTCCAGACTGGAGCACACTTCCGGCTGCAGCTGCCCCCGGGCAAGATGTGCAGTGCCGACTACTCAGGCCTGCTGCAGGCGTTCCAGGTCTTCCTTCTGGATGAGCTGCTGGCTGGTGGCTTCTGCCACATCCAGGTGAGCCATGTCTCCCACAGGAGGGACTAGGCTGAGGTCACGGTTTTTGCAGAGAAACTGAGGCCCAGAGGAACCCAAGATACAAACCAACCCTAACCCACCTCAGCAATGGCAGCTGAGGCCCAGGCCTGGGAAGGCCACAGTGAACTGCGCTGTGGCTGAGGCAGGCCCCTCACTCACCCCAGGACAGGCATCCTCTGTGTGAAGGTGGCAGATTCCTCCTGAGCACTTGGCGTGCGCAGGATCATGCATCCCTTGCCATAGACTATTCAAGGCAGTCCTCTTATTGCATGAGGAAAACAGAACCAGGTACTTCTTCGTGTCAGGAGGTCATCCAACCTTTAGAAACAAAGTATTTTGCCCAAGGTTTATCAGACTTTGGGAAGTCCAAGTTTATCTGGACTCCTTCATTATACCAAATTCACTTGTTCAGTCATTGATTCTTATCATTTAAGATCTGAATGCTTGTTATAAGTCAGGCATGGTCTTAGGTCTGAGAGTCATCACAGATAATCTGATCTAGACACAAGTTTAAGTGGAAGGACACATTTTAATTCCTACTATGCAACTGTAATGAGAAAAGGAATGCAGCGTGAACAGAACTCAACACCTATCTGTCCAGAAGTGGCTAACATTGTAAACAGAGAAGAAGGCAGCGGGGTAAATGGAGGCTCAAAGAGAAAATTTACAAAGAGCAGGAAGAGGTTTGTCCACAGGAAGCATGCCTGGTTTGTCAGGCAGCACTTATTAACTTAGGGTTCCCCACACATGGGGCTGGAGTTTGGGGCCTGGCTTTAGGGGTTGGCTAGAAGAAGTGTGTTCTGCTGGGAGCCTTGAGGTTTCTAGGCAGGCTTGCTGAGAAAGGATGGTGTCAACCCGCAGGTGCAGCCCGAGCTGGTGGAGCCATTTTGGTGTTAGCTCTTTGTGGGGGAAGGCTGGGACCTGGAGGAGGGCTCAGAGAGTCTGGACCAGCGACTGGGCAAAGAGTACATCTACAAAATGACACCAGTCTTTGCTCTGAGGGACTCAGGATAGAGGGGATGTAACAAGCATAAGTACAAGAGCCAGGAAAACAGATAAAGAAGGACAAGCATGGGAGGGAGGGTGGAGAGGGAGGAGTGGTCTTGTGGAGAAGGGACCTGCGAGTTGAGTTGAAGATAGGGCTGAAGATAAAGGTGGTGCCTGGGGCAGCCCGGGCAGTGGTCCAGTCTTGGGAGACTCCAGGATCAGGGGTCAGGGAGCTTCCAAGGCAATGCAGGTTGTCTTTGGAAGTAGCACACACAAGAAGCAGGAGCTTCCGGTGGCAGATCTGGGTTCTAGCCTTGACTTTGCTCCTCCTGCCAGCATGACCTGGAGTGTTCAAACACTGTGCGTGTGGCTTTGTAAGAGTGCTCAGTGCTTGGCACATTGCAGGCCATTTTAGGAGACACCTGTGTGAAGACTCACCTCCTCTCATCAGCATGAGGGAGGAGCAGGTTTCGGGTGCAGAGCTTGGCTTGTTCCCTACTTATACCCCTGCTCGCTGTGTGACCAGGGCAGCCCATTTAGTCTCTGAGCCTGTTTTTTCAAGTAGCTGTTACCAGTGCCTCATCCTCGATGCAGAGTGGGGGAGGACTAGGGGAAGTAGTGAAAGCCTGTCCTGGCCCCTGGCACTTGCTGTCCATCTCTGAACTGACCTCATCACTCTCATGCAGGTGAGGACAACCGGGGCCTCAGTTTCCCATCCTGTCTGTGACAGCTCCTCCGTGCAGGTGGGCTGTCTGACTGCGGAGCTTCTAGGAGTGAATGTCACATGGAAATCCCAGCTGAAGGACATCCCGGCAGCCTCCCTTCCAGACTTGCATGACATCGGTAGGCTTTTCTGCACTGCTGCTTGGCGAAGCTGTGTGTCCTCCTCAGCCTCAGTTTCCTCACCTCCCGATGCCTTCCTGTGATGACACAGGGAGACTGGGGGGAGATAAATATAAAAAGTACAGGGAAAGCCATAAAGCCGTGGTCACAAGCTTACTAGGGTTAAATAGCGTTGTAATGGGAGGCTCGCTGGGCTTGGCGAGCAGCTTCTCATTCTCCCAAATACCTCTCCACAAGAAAGATGCACACCGCATGCAGGAAAAGAATGAACTTCGCTAGTTCATAACGTGTGCCCTGCCACTTCCAGTGTTAAACATCAGACTGCAGTCCCCAGTCTGACTACGGGAAGCTCTGGTCTGGATGAATTGAGCTTTCTGAGATCTGAGAAGGAGGCATGGGCTAGGTTCTTTGCTACATGTGGAGCATGCATCCCACTTAGCTTGGGTGCTTTGGTAGGGTGCACATAGTCCACCAGTTCTCAACTAGATATGGGGAACAAGCCCCCCGTTCTGTTACCTGGAACAAACATGGATCGCATCTAGCTGGAGATTGCCCTCTGCTCTATGGGGGGCCTGAAAAACATTGCCAGGGTACAAAGCAGACAGCAGAACCTGCCACTTTCATCCTGCGCCCATCCTCACGGCAGCAGTCTGTGGGAAGTGTATCTCCCCAGCAGCACTGTGGGTTGGAGGCCCCACCCACCTTCCTCCAAGGTGAGGGCAGTAGGGTGCTCGTGAGATGGCATGGGCGGCGATGCTTATTCCCACTGCATGTAGGCATGATACTGTGGCTTTGTGTTTCCTCAGTAGGGATCCACTTAGCCCCACACACAGTGCTTGTCACCTCTCCTCCTAGGAAATTGTCGGTCAGGGCTAGAGGTCTTCCCTGTGTTTAGTCAGCAAAGGCATAAGGTCACACTGCTGCTGGAAGGTCTTTCCTCTCCCATGGGCGGCCCCTCATACCTGTTCATACTGGGGACCCTCAGCAACTGCACTAGAGGTATGCTGGGCCCTTCTGCAGATGTGAAAACTGAGGCCCAGATATGGCAGCTTGCTGAAGGCTAGAGCGGCTGACTATCTGGATCAGTTGTGAGATTCGATCCTGTACCAAGACGGGCCCACTGATGCTGCAGAAATGGCAGGAGCCAGAGATCTGGGCAGAGAGTGCCACTTGTGCTTCTGAGGCCTGTGTGAATTGGAGTGTCAGACCCCTTCTCTGAACCTCAGTTTTCCCACTGTCAAATGAGGTGACGTCTGCCTCCCCTTGTCTTACAGAAAGGGCCCTGGTGGGCAAGGACCTCCTCGGGCGCTTTGCAGATCTGGTCCAAAGTGGCACGTTCCAGCTTCATCTGGATTCTAAAACATTCTTGGCAGACCCCTCCATCCACTTCCTTCAAGGGGACAGCTTTGTGACCTCTCCTTGGACATGGTTTGGGTGCACAGAAGGATTCTCCCGAATCTCAGCTACCCATGAGGCCCGCTGGGACACCCTGGGATGCGGTAGGTGCCCCCTTCCCCTGAATGCTGTTAGGAATCTTCGGGAGGCTTGGGAAGGCCATTGAGCCCCAGAGAGTGGCCGCTCTGGACACAGGCAGAGGATCATTTGTTTATTTAGTGAAGGGAAACTTTCAACTGGCTACTTCAGATGGCCATGCAGACATCAGCATAGCAAGTAGAGCAGGAGGAAGTTACCCTTTCTGTTCATTCTTGACCCGCTTACAGCCTCCGTGTAAAGAAAGTAAATGTCCACCCTGTGTCCTGGGAAGAGGTTTTTCCACCTGGTCATAGCAGTATGTCACCTACCACAATCCCAAAGAGTCATTTTTAGCTCACAGTTTTACAAGTGAGGGAAAGTGACTGGGGGAGGGCTTTACTCCAGCTACTCTTGCTCTGCTCAGGAGTGTCCTGGGTTTGGTTCATTTTTATAGGAAGGCAGCTGCAATACCCCCATGAAAGATGGTTACTCTCCTATCACTACCATAACAGACTAGCACAAATCTAATCATCCTTCAGTCCTGTGGGCTCAGTTCTAACATGCATTCCATGTAGTAAGATCACAGTGTGGGCAAGGTGGCCTCCCTCCTGCAGCCCCCAGGAATCTGTCTCCTGCTCTGTCCCATTCCTAGTAGTTGGCCATGTTCCTTGGGCCTGGCTTCTTTCCTCTGTGGTCACAGGCAGCAGTTTTCAGCTCTTGGTCCCTTCTCTGTAATCACATCTCATTCTGATTTAGGAGCCCTTTTAATTATACCCAGCTGAGTAATCCTGGCCACTCCCCTACTAAATTGCAACCGTATTTCCATTTCAACCTTAATTCTCCTTTGCCACATGGTGTGGCATAGTCACAGGTTCTGGAAATTGGCACATGGACATCTGTGGGAGGCT
>PVIR01040587.1:0-13243 GCA_004026965.1 Petromus typicus | reverse complement strand
ACTTGGTTTGATTTATTCTGTCCATTGGCACCTTGACGAGTACACTTCATGTTTGTCTTTTTTCTAAATGAATGAGGCTACAGAAGTAGCAGATATAAGTTCATGGTCTTTGCTCATTCATTCTTCCTTTTGATAACTGAGATAATTAAGATAGGCCAGCATCTAGGCTAGATTAGGCAGGGTTTGGTTTCAAGGCACAGAGATTCTAGATGACAAAATGAGCCCAAATAATAGCCTGACATGTTAGAATAAATTGAGTACTGTAGGAGAAAAAAGAATGTCCTGAGTGTGCAAAAGAAAATAAGCTTGGGCTTTTAATCTGGCCTTTTAGAGTATTTTTGGAATCCGCTTTGCCAATCAGACTATAGATCATGCTTCATTTGAGTTTCATGGCATTGTTTTTCTCATTCAGATCACATAATGAATTGATAATTACACATCTGTTAATTGCCCGTGTCTATCTGTGATTTGTATGTGTGGACAAAAGACAAAATGAAAAAGGACTCAAAGAAAATATCTTAGTACACTGCTTGATTTGATTATGTTTCCTAAAGTTCATTATTGGAGAATTAATTCCCAATGCAATGATACTAGGATATTATTAATAAGTGGATTAATGTCCTTGTCATGGTACAGGGTCGATTATCCTAAGTCTGGGCTTCATACATAACCGGGTTTATACCTTTCTTGCCCTCTCTTGTCCTTTTATCTTCTACACTGGATAACACAGGAAGAAGACAGTTTTCTGGTGTTTCCACATGGATACTGATTTCCCAGCCTATAGCTATATGGTAAATAAATTTCATTTTTTGTGCAAATAACCTAGTCTGTGGTATTTTATTGCATCTGCAGAAAATGGACTAAGACACACAGATCTTTTAGAGAACACTGAGTAACTATTGCTTCAATTTTTATATCCTGTAGCTCAAAAATTCTTAAAGAAACTATGTTCAGCTCTGGCAGCAGGTTGCTTTGTGAAAGAATACTCTATGCAAGCTGAGAAGTGCAGCATTTTGGGGTCCACCTATTAAATACCTGTAGCACCTTCAAACCATTGCAACAACTCATACAAACTCCCAAATAGTCTCTAGTTGTCAGAAGAACTATGCTTGAGTCATTGCTACAATCTGTTGCAAACTTACTTATTTCTCATACCTTTGAACACATGTCCTTTCTCTTTCATTCACAAAGTGCCTTTGTAAAGGGATCTTTTGAAATGCCAGTGTATTATGTCTCCAGAAATCCCACATGGGCCATCCCAGTGATGCTTTTCTCTGAGGTAAACTAAGTTAGTGTGGCGTAAATTAATGTGGTGTGACTTATTCACTCTAACCATAACCTGACTGCTGATGAGCAATTCATGTTCTTTTGCTTGTAATTTAATATTTTAAAAATTACATTATACTTCTAATTACAACAAGATGTTGTTTCTTCCTATACAATTAATAAATGTTTAAAATTACAACTGTTCATGTTAAAAGTACAACAGAAAGGAAAATTTGATGGAGGGGTGTGTTGCTTCAAATTTTTGGATGACAAAAGCTAGGCATGTCAGCAGTTTAAAATATACACTTGTTTTGACAAATTAATTTCCTTTTGGGAAAATATTTTATCTTTATTGTCCATAATATAGAAAGATTTAAGATTAAAGATGCTCACTTTAGTGTCATATGTAATTCTATATAGCCTAATGATCTAACAATGTGGAAAGGATTAAATTAATTTGGACATTCATAAAATGGGATTAGTCTGTACTCACTATAATCTTGCTTTATGTAATAATTCTGGCATAGGAAATTTAGGTGTAAATATCAACCTAGATAATTATAGTTTAAGATATTATCTGATGAGCAAAGATATACATGATAAAGTTTCTGTAACAATAGAATACCATTTTGGTGGTTCTTCTATACTTGTCTCACTTGATGGAAGGGAAAAGAAGTGAAATATTACATGTGTTCCTTAATATAATTTGCAGACTGAAATTACAGGAGCTCTTCATGACTTACAGTGATATTTAGTTCTCATTGGCATCACATGAAGATTGATTGTCATATACTGAAGCATTATACTGGCTCTGAGGGCTTGCTGGTCTTAGCTGATCTCCTCCAGCTTGGCATTAGTGTATAGACCAGGTTGAGCTGTCTAGAGGAGAATATTTTTTTTCCGGGGTTCCCTGGCTGAGAACCAGATACAAGACAGCACCATGATTCTGGCAGTGCATTCACATGGGCTTTCAAAAGGGCAAGCAACAACAGAAAGCCCTGAGCCAAAACAAAATCTTGTGCTACTTCTAAAACATTCTGCCTGAGCTTTCCACCTAGTGGAATTAGTTTAAATAGATCCATTTCACTTCACATATTTCATTGACCAGTGAAGTCACACACAAAGTCAGTGTTTGGAAAAGTCTACTATTCATCATATTCATGGAAACAAGGGAGAGAAGAGGACAAACATTATCTGGGAGCCACAAAAAGACAGAAGTAGAAAACTGAGATCTTAAAGTGAATAAGAGACTTTAATACATAAAACAGAAATTCAGTGAAGAATAGATGAAAACAGCATTGAGAGAAAATGAAGGTACAATGCCTTCAAGATGCTGTAGGAGTAACATTGCCATTGCTTTCTGGAGCTTGCTAACCTTGTGCATGGCTGCTGAAATCCCAAATTTAGAACTTCAGCTCAAGGTAAAAAAATCAGCAATGACAAATTCATTATAAATTCCAGATTTCCTAAGTTTTATTTTAGTTTAAATCAATTCATTTCACGTTTAGCATATGTACTGCTTCATATAATGATTTGGTTTTATTTATAATTATAATTATAGTTTTAATAACAGTTTTATTTACTTCTGTTTAGCTTAATGATTAATTAATGGGGTTTTTTTGTAATGCAAACATGATTTCAGACCTTCAATCTACCACTCCAGAATTGCTATGATATTTCATTTACTGGTAATTAGGCAGTAGTTCTTTATTCTCCTTGGTCATATTATTATTAAGAAACACAGGTAGAAAAGTAAGAAATTGAGGGAAAAAAGGTACATGAAAGGTTTCTAAGAAGAAAGATGATGAGTTTATTGGAAAGAATGATATCTAAGTAAATAAATAAGGCAATTCCTTGAGAATTTTCATATTATCAAACAAATCTCATAGGGATCTTAAAATTGTCCAAACACCTGTGAAGTTGTGAAGTGGAATCCTTTGAAAGTGGTGAAACCACACCATGATTTTTATTTGGAGGTAGAAAACAGATATGTTGGAGAAAGACTGAGAATGAAATGAAATGATTGGCCAGAACAACAGAAGAGCATCCTAGAATCACTCAGTGAGCAACTTTATCCAGCAGGGTCCAAAAGGAAATGCTTTCCAGTTGTCTTCACATGGTTCTTTCTCCTCTTGGCCCAACCTACTGCTTGCCATTGCTTTGCTTTCACACTGCCAAGCAATATTTCAATTGCTAATCCAGACTCCCATGAACTACAAACTGGATGAGAATTCCCTTGGTGACAGAAGAATCTTAGTCAATTGGGAAGAATGACACATTTGAAATACATTTAGTAGTGATTTGATTTAAATGGCTCATTCTATGTGAGTTTAATTACAGTGAGTCAGTCAATCCAATGTTATGAATGTCACAGGCTTTACAGAATTTTCTGAAGATGTCAATATAAGGCCATTTATGGAGCTGTTTTTTAAAAATTAGTTTTATTTCAGTTATCATCTCCTACTTAATGCTATTTTCTGTCTTCCAATAAAATCATAGTCTTATTTTTATTCAATAAGCAAATTATTTAGCTATAATCCTAAAATGAGGGAATAAAATATAGTAATTTTTTCTCGACGTTATTTTTAAAATATCAGATATTTCCTAATCAAATGTTGTTTTAAATAATTACCATTTTTTAAATTGTCTTAAAATGAAAATTTAATTGGTTATTAATAATTTTCTGTACACTGAAGTATAAACCCATAAAAGCAGCATGTTGAGATTTATTGTACTTATTATGTCACCTAACTCCATTTGAATATCTCTAAACCAGCACATGCTCTGAAATCTCAAAATGACAGGACATATCCTCAGTTGCAAAGAGTTATCATCTTAATTTATAACTCCCAAACATATGTTACTCACCAGGAAATAAAAAAGCTTACCAGTGAATATCAAGCTCACAATACTTCTGCTTTAATTATTTGGTTTTGCTACTTTATTTTTTCCTACATGGTTTTAAACATCTGGAGGTATTACATTATTGGATGTTTTGGCAAGTTATATGTTTTATGCAGGGAGGTAGGATACATGACAAAAACCAAAGATAAAATTAGAAAGGAGGAAATTTCTTCCATAAAAAAAAACACTATGGCTATTTAAAGGAATGAACATATTAATAATTGTTAAGTTTCCACAGCACTGCTAAATCTTGGCTCTGAATACAAATGCCAAATGTAGTGTTTCACATTACACAACCTATTTTTCTATAAATAGTCACTTCTCTTACTGTTGGAGAAAAAGATTGTCATTTATGTAATACAAAAAACATCTGGTAAAAATTGGGCAATGAGTTAAGCTCTAGAGGGGAGAAATCTTACCACATATAGCTTTTACTTCATAATACATAATACAATCAAATTCTTCATAAAACTTCATATATTTATTGTAAATTTTGTCTTAAGATAATAATATGTCTATCAAATTATAATTTCTTATGCATGACCTTGTGGTGAAGTTTTTTATGAAGTTAAACTATTGCAAAAGGCATAAAAGGAGCCATATGAGGAATTGAACACTATGTAGGTCTCTGCTTCCAAGTGAAAACTTATTAACAGCTAGTATGATCTGAAACGGCATCATGATTCTTTAGAAGTCAATTACAAACATATATTTAATCTCTGGTTGAACACAATTTAATGGAACAAAGCAAGTATTAATTCATAGAGTCATATGTATATGTGGACAATCCATCCACCACAGAGAAGCCTGTGAAGTTTTGAAAATTAAATTTGAAACACAAAAATAATTTTCTGATATGATCTATTAAGAATTACTTCTAAAGTTCAAACTCATATTCCTATCTTTATTTCCTAAGGTTTACAAAGAAAAATGGATTATATATTCTCAATAAATTAGTAGACTAGACAGAATCTATTTTTATTTTTACTGATTAAAAAAAGAAAATAACTCACTAGATTTTTGTTTTGTAAAACATTCATTGACAAATTCTCTCCCATTTTATATTTGTTTTTCTTAATTAAAAAACAAAAATAGCTGTAATTTTAAAAAGACCAAAGTAGATAGTTGGATTGTATAGTAATGAAGGTTTTTAATGCCTCAAAATTAACCCTCTCTCAAATGAAATATCTATATTTATAGAAATATCCTATCTTATTGTTATCACCTTATGGACATTCATATGACTATTTATGAAAAAGATAGGAAAAATAATTACTATATTTATTCCAGAAAATATTTACTTATAAAAATATCAAACAGAATAGTGAAACACATGTCTGTAATCTTCACAATAGGGGAGGGGTTAACAACACACTTTTGGGTCTCCCACCTGTCTTTCTTAGGCAGAAACCATCTCTCAATGAATTTTTCCTGCTTCTAAAAAGAAAAAAAAAAAAAGCCTGCTCTCTAGGTGGCTAAGGTGGGAAGATCACAAGTTCAAGCTTTGAATGGGCAATTTAGCAATTTGATAGACATTGTCTAAAAATAATAATAATTTAGAAAAGTGTAGAGGATGTATCTCAGTGCAAAACCCCTGGGTACAATCCCAAGTATAAAAAAAAAAAAAAAATTCCCAAAACCAAAGCACAAAAGAAAAAAAAGCAAAAAGAAACACACTAGGTGTCTGGCTATGATGGCATTAAGATGTGACACGTGGGATAGGTGCAGCTATACTGGGTCATGAGAGCAACCAGAACTAACTCACCAAGTATATAAAATTACTTCACTGAAAATCTCTAATGAGGAAAGAAAAGAACAACCTGGTTCTCAGATGATATTATCATAGTCATAACTAATCCAAAGTAAAATATTTCTCTTGCTTTTTTGTTATATGTGATAAATAATTGCCTTATTCTTTAAAGTAATTTGAGCTAGAATTGTCTACTTCTTGAAAAGCAAGATATTTTCATTCATATTGAAAAAGCTCAATTTTTTAATCCCTATATCCTTGAGATTTGCCAGCTATGAACCTTACTATTATTTAATGTCCACACAACTACTATGATAGATATTGTTATTATCATATCTATCTTGCTAAGATAGAGACTAAGAGAGGTCAGACTGCCTAACCAACTTGTGCCTCTAGCAAGTGGCAGTCTGAATTTGAAACTGCATTTTCTGACTACAAAATACCTTGCCTCTTCTAAACTACATGGTTTTATTGCAAAAATATCTACTGTGATACAGGTGATAATGGGAAAAATTTTCTCTGTGAAAATTTCTTCTAACTAGAAAAATTAAGATATGTAAAAATGATTAAAACAATGACAATTACAGCACAATAGTTTCATTAGATAGGCCAAACATCATAATGTCAGTCAAGCAGATGTAAATATAGACAAACTACACACTCTTTATTTACCAGTTACTATATGCATGTATCTATTTCATATTTTTATAATTTGGAAGGGATGTAGACATGACTATGTCCTTCAAAGAAAAAACTCATGCACCGGAATTATACAAGTGGACCTCAAACTATCCTTTCCTTAATCACATAATAATGCTCATTTATATTGAGAACACTATTAATTATTCTAATTTTAATTTTTACTAACCATTGTCATTTTTATTTTCAATCTTATAACTCCTGTACTACTTTTACCTTTTTATATATGAGACCTTTGGACTTATTCAAGTATATTTCAATTAGTTTATACTAATTATTTTTCAAAGTAATTCAGCCCCCAAATAATGTCTCTTTTTGTTGATTTCGTTTAGAATCCCTAACATTTATTTACTTAAAAATGTTTACTAAGTGCCTAACTTGTGCCAGGCACCATGGTAGGGTTTGAAGATGTAGATCACAATGCATGATATAACTATAATAAGCACCTGGGTGACTTTGTTGGATTTAATTTACTCAAAAAACAATTACAGGAGTGAGTCTTTACTGATCATCCTCCGAACTGGGATCATGAAAAACATAAGGTTAATGAATAAATAATAGAGTTAAAATTTCGGGTTAAATGCAAAGTTAGTCCACTGCATCATGTAGTTTCCTCACATAATGAAGACAAGTCATTAAGGATTCAGCACTTTCAAGTCTGCTTAACCCAAACAACAATGAAAAAGAATCTAAACACAATTTTCTATCTTTCAGAAGGATAAGGTTAAATTGGGCAAGATAGCAAATAATGAGATACAATCATGAAGAACTCAAATCATCTAGCACATTAACAAAACTGATGTGAAGCTAATATTGAGAGAGATGTATCACTGTGCTGTGTGAGAGAGAGAAAGATTCCTTTCTCAGGGGCGACAGAAGACACGGCCCCGCCCTCTCCCTGGGCACATAAAATTGATTCTCAGCCTTTACTTCACAGCTTCCTTTCCTGCCTCCTTCCTCTGGCCCACAAGCTGTCACTAGGAATGTCAGTCCCACTTCAAAGTCATCACATGCCCTCTAGCCTGGAGTCTTCTCAGAGTCAGGTTGCATATGGCACAACTTTTTCATACACTTGGTACTTTAGTCATTTAATTTCATTAATAAAATGTTAATAATGAGACTGAAAAAGTAATAGATCATTGCTATAAAATCTATTTGCCACTCAGGTTAGATCACAAAATACTGACTATTTGAATGTTCTTTGATAACAAGATTTATAAAATTTGAGATATAGTAAAAGAAAAGCAGGCATATATAACAAAATACCCTGTTTTGAAAGATTTTAGACAAACTAAAATTTCTCAAGGTATTTTTATGAGAAGCACATTCAATGTATCAGTTGCTATTTCTTTCAAGAAAGTCATAAATTAAAATTAATTTTGTCCATTCGTGTTTTAGCTTTTTCAGATTCCAAAGGTTAATATTAGTATGCTTTTGTGGCTTTATTTATATTGAACCACCTGTTTTCTACTTTATGATGACTTCTTATAGTTCATGCAAATCTAGGCTAAAAACAATTTGTCAATGGCTACTAAAAAAACCCTGTTCTCCTCGGTGAGTGTCCCTTTACTTCTGCCTTCATGCTGAGTGCCTTGCCTTCTTTGGCTGGAATGCCTAATAAGTTCACGAGATGTGCACCCTGAATTCACATACAAAGATGCTGAGCTTTCAAGGGCTCAGTAATTTGTCCCCTACTCACCTTATTTGGAAGTTAGAAGTGTGCATATTACTTTGACAATATCTTCCTTCTCATCCTCAGAAATAACAAAATCTAGCAAGATTTTCTTTTTAATATTTTCAAATCCACTCTTTTTCTCCCTTTTCCCATATTGACTGGATTAATTCACTTCCCTGTTATTTGTCAGCTAGCTGCTGCCACATTGTGAGTTGGCCTCTCACTCTATATTCTTCCTCTAATCTGCATTACACTATTTCTAGAATAAACTTTCAAAACAGAAATGGCTGCTTCAACTCTGTTGCTGTACATAGAGAGAAACCCTTGCTTTTTTCTCTTTCACTATTGATATCATGATTCAAGACAATCTTTTCTCCTCTGAAGGAAGTAAACAGTTAACATAGATTTTCTAGCTCTGTGGCAGGTCCCCAGCATCACAAAAGCACTGCAAAATCCACAAGAATTATAATATCAAAGGAAACCTCAGAAAAGCCTTCCAAGGGAGACAAATGGAAAGAAAGCACATATTGTTCAGTAAATTATAGTACAACAAATATCAGAGCGATCATTTCCCATGACTAAAGTGAATTAGCTGAAACAAACCAAACCACACAGATAACTGTCCACCCACTTGTGGCTCTGTTATTAGAGGAAACTTTTTTTTTTTAACTTGTGGAGAATATATGATGAGAAAGGATTTCTAACAATATGCTTTGAAAACAAGATATTATTACAGAAGGTGCATTGATAGTCAGTGGTCTTTTTCACACATCCCTGCAAAAGGTAGGGACTTGGTGTGTTTATAAAGATGTTAGACTGTCTCATTCAAGGAGAAAAATTAACAGATGGCTGAGTTTAAGAGGATGAACTAAGTAGCCAAATGCCTGCATGTTTAAGCTTCATGCTCAGCCTGACTGGCCTTAAGATCGTGACCAAGAAATTCTGTGTGATTCTCTGACATTCACTTTTTTACCTAAAAAACGCAGAAAACCATGTTATCTAAGAAGAAAACAAAATTTGCACATTTCTCACTCTATTTATGTGTCATGTGTTTGTGTTGCCAAGGAGATATTGTCTAGCAGAGATTTATTTCATATAACATTACAGATTTCACATTGTGCTAAAAGCATACATCTTCCTTAAATTTCATTCAGCTAGTTTTTCATAAAATGAGAAGATAAAACTCTTAATCATGAATTGTTAACCCTAACTGATCTGATAGTATAGTTGATGCTAATAAGTTGGAGTTTTACTTTTCTATTCAGCTATAATTGGTAAATGAGGAAGCTAGATCTTTGCTTGTTAGTAAGCTTGGTATACGGTAGAGCATGATGTATTGTCGATGGAAAGAATCTTAGGAAGAAACTTAGACCTACTACTTAAATTTCTCATGTTATACTGCAGAAAATAGGGAAACAGAAATGTGTGCAACTGTTATTGAAGAATTCATTCCCAGTAGGGGGATAGATTTAAATATTTGACTGAAGCATTTCTACTCTTGGTTTGATATCCTTTCAAATAAACTATGTTATGTTCGCAAATGCTCCTGAGTAAGCAGAAAGGAACTATCCATTTTTCATGAGGAAAAGCCAACTATGCCAATAAATCAGCTTATTTACATCATGAAACATAGCATGGATTTGGAGATTAGAACTGTAATCCATGACTCTTCCCTAAAACTTGTTGTCTTGCATGAAAAACTGATGAACTGTGACTTGGGAGGGATACGGTACAAAAATAGACATCTTTATGAGTTCAAGATGAGTCAATGTCAGATTTATAATCATCACATACAAATTTTCACCACTTTATAATTAAAATTGCACCTCTTTTTCATATTAAAGAGGCCTAAATGTAAAAGACCAATGACATCTTACATAAATTTTTCATTTTTCTTGGAACATTGTGCTTGTGATTCAGCATAACAAAATGTAACTGGAGCTAACGATTATTTTGGAAAGAAAGATTCAACTATGTTATCTTACAGTGTATTAGGCCAGTAAATTGTGCAATACCATTTGCAAGGCAAAAATTACACATTTACAAAATACATAAAATATTTGAAAGTATAAACAAATGAAAGAATTCTATACAAGTCTATAAAACATCAAAGGAATAGCAGGATTAAGACAGAAAGGAAACATGTCCAATCTTGGCTCAAAATCCTTACTTCCTCTTGTTTTGGAAGCATTCAAGACATAATAGATGATCTTGGATTCCAGAGGACAAAAAATTTAAAAAAATATTTTAGTAGGGAGTCTGAGATGCACCAAAGAAGTGTAGAAAAGAAATGTCTGGCTGATTTGGGGATTCAAAACTGACTAGCAGTTGTCAGAGACCAATGTTTGCTCTGAAACTCTAGAATGAGACACTGCTCAGGGGCAGTGGTGTACAAGTTGTTCCTCTTTGAATGTAACCTGCAGCGCTTGGAGACAAGTGAATGTTGTTAGCTCGTCCGACGGCCTGTTGCTGTCCGTTTTGGAAGGCAATGCAAGATGCACCGTGAATGGCTGCAGAATTCGCATACCCTGTGCTCAGTTATTACAAGAAAGAACAAAATAGGGCGAACCTGATATGGACAAGGAATGTGAGGAATAAAATATTTCTTTCAGACTGTCAGCAAGGAATGAAGCAAATGAGATTTATGGTAGATTTGGACTTGTGATGTATGGTTGTACTTGTTCTTCATTTAAAAGAGGAAATTAAAACCACACTTGCATATGATTCCATCTTTGATCACTAGAGAATAACTGCTGTGAATTAATTATGTGCAACTCTATCACTCCCTTCATCCCAGGTGCAGCACCCACAGTTCCTTTCAGCCGATATCTCCAGAGTAGTCTCCCCCTCACCCCGACAAAAACGTCACTCCCTCCACCCTTCTGACTTCTCTTCTCTCTCTTGTCCTCATTCTGCATTCTTTTTTCTCATTTTATTGATAAATTTTTCATAAATTATATGCAGGATTTTGACATTTTACTGAGAAATCATTGATCACTTAAGTTAAATGAATAACTATAGGGAAAGGACATAGAAGACCCAGGTTAAGTCGTTCACACCCCCTGATTGACTCAGACAATGAGTGCTATTTCTCTTTTTATCAACTGTAAAAGCAAAATGAAAAGCTTCAGCTTCTACAAAAAGATTTTCAAGTCTTCATTTCTAATAACTCTTATTTAATTATCTACATAAATGTGGAAGGTATTTCAAGATGAAAATATTTTATTTGTTTCCTCCTTGAAGCAATGCAAGGAATTTATTGATTAAGCCATTTTAAGATGATAACAAATGTAATAATGACTCATTGGGAAGATTCTAAGATATACCACAGAAAAATCTAATTAAAAGATGCTAAATAACTACCTCATGCAAATCCAGTAAAATTCATGCAAATAATTATATGACTAATTGAAAGAAATCAATATCTTTAGAAGAGATTATTTAGAAAATTTTAATGAAATAAAATATAAATTATGAAATGAAAAATCTCTACATAAACTTAACCAAATATTATACCTAAGAAGTGCCAAGTATAAAATATGTGTTGCACATATAAATCTGAGAATTATAAAAAACTATGGAGTAAATGGTTGTGACTGGAGACTGTAATGACTTCACACTGTAGAACTGTCTGGTGGGTCAGAATTCTAGATGCATTTGAAAGTAGAACAAGTACAATTAATTTTTCTTTCATTCTCTACTACTACTTTCATGAGTAGAAAAAGATGATTGTATGAAGGTCTTGAACAATAGTGGAAAATTACGGTTCTTCAGATTGCTAATGATAGAATTTATGATGTTATGATATAGTAAGAGTTATGCTTTCTGTCCTTGGTTTCTGCCGGAGTCTTAAGACTCTTGCAACTTCTTATGTGAAATGAGAGACAAGTTCATCTTTTATCAAAATATCTGGTCTTCATTCCTGGTTTCTGAAATGAATCCAGGGAAATAAATATGATTTTTTTGTTATTCATAACAGTCCCTTTACCTAAGGTTAGGTAAATGAAGTAACTTTTGGAAAACCCGTGAGTAACCACAGATTGGGTGTTGGATACCAAAGGAACTATCCCAGTAGATTTGATATTTCCATATACTCTAAAAAGAAAAGGCTGTAGGGGTTTCTGGGGTCATGAAAAAGAATGTAACCAAAGCCAGGAAGGGGGACGCACTCTGACTCTGTGGAGAAAGAAATTCCTAGATTCAATATCCTTCTGGACTCTGCATGAGTCTGTTTATTTGTACTTTTTGAAATATTCTCATAATAAATGAATTATTATAAGTAAGTTGTTTTCTTGAGCTCTTTTTTAAAATAGTTACCAGAGGCCAGGGAGTTAGCTCAGTGGTTCCGGCACCTGTCTTGCAAGCGCAAGGACCTGGGTTTGATTCCCGGTAACCACATACAATACTGGGCATGGAGACTCACGTCCAGCAGCAACCAGTACCACATACCACAGTGCCAGACGTGGTGGCTCACGCCTATAATCCCAGCAGTCGGGAGGCAGAGGCAGGAGGATTGCTGTGATGTGAGTTTGAGGTTGAGCTCAGGGCCAGCCTGAACCACAAAGTGAGACCCTGTCTCAAAAAAACCTAAAAAAAAAAAAAAATAGTTACCAGAATATAATTATGAGGCCCTCTCTGTTTGTAGGCAAATCAAAAACAAGAAGCTATGAGGAATTTGGGAAACTATTGCTTGAAAATGGAATCTGAAATGAGTGATTATTCCTGTGGGACTGAGACTTTCCATGGTGGATTCTGGCTAACTCCAAGCTCTTAGTGATAACATGAAGTTAAATTGTAATATGCACAGTTGGAAATAGTGAGTAGTACAGCCCCTGTACAGATACTGAGATACTGGAGAGCAGAGAGGAGTTCAATAAAATGAAGTTCCTACACAATGTTCAACAAGCAAAGCATGTGTTAAAATCAAAGTAAAATTAAACTGTATTTAG